>CM076583.1:900218275-900325366 GCA_034641835.2 Pinus albicaulis | reverse complement strand
TAAGAACGCTTTACAGCGTAACTAGCAATTGCACCATATGTTGCAAATGAAACGTTGTAAAGCAATAACAAAGGAAATAGTAGTATAGAGTAAGTTGAGTTTTAAGGTGGTGAAGGAGTTGGAGCTTAAGAATATGCATCATTTTGGGAAGGCTTTGGTAGCTAAATGCATATGGAGGCTCATATCAAATAAGAGTCTATGAAGCTAAGTTATCCTCTAAAAGTACAATGAACCTAATTCATTAGAAGACCTTCCAAGAATACTCATAATATAATTTGTTGATATGTTGGAAGGCCATTGTGGGGTTGGAAATGGAGAAGATTATAAAGTCCTTGAAAATAACTATAACTTAGATTATACAACCTCCCTAGAATCCTAATGTATATGGCATCAAGAGTGGAAGAAAGCAAACTTGATCAAGAGTGGAAGAAAGAAAACTTGCTAGGTTTGGATGGTATTGAAGGAGATGTATGGCAGGCCTATACAAGAAAACTTAAAATGAGCAACTGCATTCAGGAAAGTGAAGAAAACCATGATGCACAGTGCCGCAAATTATTTGTAGGCTCCCCCACATTTGGACTTCTTGGTTAATCTAGTGCATCTCTTAACCACTTCTAGGTTTATCTTCAGGCACTTTGGTCCGCATTTCCACGTTCGGTTGGCTGTTAGAATTTCTTTCGTCTGAATTGGGGATCTCTTTCAATCCAATCTTTGGGTCAAGTCGGTCGAGTACTTTCTGTTCTTCATGAATTTGTTGCTTCCAGTACATACAATACAACACTATCTGACTTATTCCAAATGGTACACCAACGATATTTGGACACTGCATTGACCCTAACACAATATGAAACTCAGGTTTTATAGATAGCTTTACTTACGATTCGATAAAAGATACAAGAAAGTATGTAGAAAAGGCTGTTGTATATTGATGTTACCGCCAAGATGAGGTCTTTTTGCAAAAGGAAGTAAGTCATCCATAAACAACTGTTAATAAATGCAAACAGGGAGAGATGGATGGGCATAAACTCCGCACTCTTAGTCCGTATCACCAATTTTTGTCCACGTTCAAGAATAGAGTACTCGTCAAGGGGCATTTGATTCAAATATTATATTATAAATTCCACTACTGAATGTAACAACGCCATGAAATATACTTACAATGATGGAAAGTGGAGAAGCATACATAATCACAGTGATGATCATTCCCGAAGTCCCTACCAACATTTTTCTACTCTTGTGATCATGAAGAGCAAGCTGAGAAACTGTTTCTATGGAGGCAAACACCATCATCATACCCAGGAGTATTGTCCCCATTGCTAACTGAACAACAAACAATTAATTCAATATATTCAAGTCAGTCTTCGTTTCAGCTATTTGTTCGACATTTAGCAGTCTGTCTTATATAATGATGATTTTAGGAGAAGCTCTGAGATCATTTGTTCAACGTATGCACTAAAGCTGATGGAGAAACTGATGAATATTACTAATGAGCTGATAAAAGAATATGAGACTTGAATCCTACCTTGGATTGGCGTGGAGCAAATTTCAGATAGATAATAACGAACAGAAGCTCGAGAATGATTCCAACGCCATTGACAATCAGCACCAAGACGTTTTCCAAGCCCTTACTGATCAGGGATGAGCCATACCATGCTTAAATGAGACAATTTAGCAGAGCTATGGCATAGAGGAAGCCTGAGAAATCCTCTATCGATCGTCGTCGTCCTGTTAAGTGGAAATGCCCGCCCAAGAAGTTTAAAGTCTTTTTCATAACTGAATAATCAATCAAAGGTTGAAATCATTTGAATCGTCTAACATGAACATCAACGATACATAATGGTACAAGTGGCACTTTAAGTGGGTTGTTTTCAAATCAATACGCTTTACAGTGTAATTAAAACATCTCAACTAAATTAAATCTCAAAAACAATATCTAATATAATGCATTGCAACAATCTCTTATATTTAATTAAAACATATATTAAATATTTAATAATATACAACTAATCCATTACCAACCAATTATACAACTTCACATTTCTATGTAATTGGCTACCGAACCATTTTTAACTTGTGATCAAAACCTTACATAACCAAACAAACACAGCAACATAACCAAACAAACACAGTAACATAACAAAATAAACACAGCAGTAACATAACAAAATAGAGAAATATTGCAGACAGGTTTTGGGGAAAAACTAACGGCATTCACGAAACATCACAACTGCGACAAAACAAACGCCATTAAGTGGGTGTGGGTTCAATCTTCACTCCATCTACCAGGAGTCCCCCTTTCGGATATAATGGTTCCACTGCTTTCATTCGAAATTCAATGTGAGAGGAAACATCATCCATATCTTCTGCTTCTCTCACTTTGAATTCCCCTGCAACCACTTCCATCCATCTAATTTCCCTCATACGATATATCCATTTTTCCATCTTCTCTTCTCTCCCTGGCGCTTTCACCGAAAACTTAACTGGTCGCCCATCAAACCCAAGGCACTCAGCTATTAATTTAATCACAAACACCACCCTGTACTCCGTATCTGCAGACGAAAGCCTGTAATCGAATTCTCCCCTAACATCAAAGAAGGGAACCCATAGTAGCTCAGCAACGTCGTCAAATATGAACCCATAATCCACAATCCATAATGAGAACGTTTTTGCATAGTTAAAGAAATTTATGAAATTTAATTAATATTATCCTACTAATCTTGCAGGCGTCTCTAATCATAATACAGAATATGATTTTAGCTTCAAATATATCTCTGTTTCAAAGGAATTTGCATTGTACAAATCTTTCAGTGCAACATTACATTATTGATGAATGAACTGAATAAAAGGATATCCCAATAATGTTGTGCAATAAAGCACAACATTATTGAAGAATTCAAATGCAGTGAGATACAATTCTGCAAAATTCTTATCTCCCAAAGAATTCCCTTGGAGAGCTGCTAAAAAAAAACAAATTGATGGAATCTGCGTGGTGAAAAATGGCATTTCTTGGATTATGGGCTTTTCCTCTGTAAGTGAGATGGGCTTTTGTGGGCTGCCTTTGGTTTTCTTTCTTTGTTTGAGTTTAACTTCAGATGAGTTCTGGGCATTGACTAATCCATTATTTTTCCTCTTCCTGATGGTTGGTTTGACAATAGTTGTGACCAACAAACCCTGAGGCACTGTGAAAGGTAGCATCATCCTCGTAGCCGAAGGTAGTAATCCAGTCTGAACATATCAACATCAAAGAATAAAACAGTTAGCATCACATTTCAGTCAACAGAAATAAAAGCTGTGTTAAATAGATAGATAAATATGTTTGCATGTAGTCTTACCATTTCAGGTGAGGTACAAGCATTTGATGATGAAAATAGCTGCAGCCCAGTCAATTCATGTCTTGCAGACTTGTATTCAATAGGCAGTGCTTCAGTTGATTCTTTAGGTTTTCCGGAAATAGGAGTTTCAGCACCACATTCTAGTGATACCACTGGAGCTGCTTTGATTTTCTTATTCCAGCTGTTTTTAACATTAGATAGCTTCTGAGCACCAACTGATGGATCTGGTTCGACCTTCCTATTTCTACCGTTGTTAACTTTAGGTGGATTTTGAGCACCAGTTAGTCCATTGTTTTCAAGATGTCTCTTCTTGTTATCTAGTTCTACAGTAGGTGTGATCAAAGAACTATGATCCCAATCAATCCATGTTTTGCAGACTCGTCTTTAGTAGCAAGCACTTCATTTGGTACTTTGGGTCAGTTAGAAATGGAAATGATTTTAGCACTCTATTTTGGGGATACCAACGGATCTGCTTTGACTTTCTCATTTTGACTGTGTGAGAAAAATGAACCATGAGGCACTTTGAATAAAGATAAGAGAATAGAACAGTTAGCATCACATTCCAGTCAATAACATTAATAGTTGCATGAACAATTAGATAAATATGTTTTCACAAAGTCTCACCATTTCAGGCAAGGAACAATCATCTTTCGAAGGCAACATTTGCATCCCAGTTAATTCATGTCTTACAGACTTGTCTTCAATAGCCAGCGCTTCAATTGGTTCAATGGGTCCTCTGGAAATGATAATGCTTTTAGCACTGGGATCAATAGATTTTCTTTTATTTTCCTCTTTTGGCCATTTTTAACTTTGGATGGCTTATGAGCACTAACACACCCATTTTTTTCAAGATCTCCCTTTTTGTTAGCTAGTTCAGTAACGGGTGTGACAAATGAACTATGAGGCACTGCAACAGGTGGCATGATCCCATAGATGAATGATGTGGTCCAATCTAAAAATCACAATGAGAGAATCAATTATCATCACATTCCAATCCATGGAAATAAAGGTTGTGTTAAACAATTCGAAAAATATGTTTAAATTAAGTACAGTGAACTGTTGACATCAATGAAAATGCATGAATCCCAGTCAATTCACGCCTTGTAGGCTCATCTTCAATAGCCAAAACTTCAGTTGGTTCTTTAAGTCTTCTGTAAACTGAAGGAACATCAGCTCCAGATTCTGGGAATGCCAATGGATCTTTTGTTTTCTCGTGATTCTTTTCTGTACACATTTTGGATTTGCGCCCCAAAAATTTGGAATTCAAACATCATTTATTCTTTGATTAGAAAACATTTGAAAAACATTAAATCAATCATCAAAAGAAACATTTGTGAAAGAGGAAAGAGTTTCACAAACACAATAGGAAATGTCTAGAAACATATGCACCCAATCAAATTCATACTTGCTGGAACCAAATCATATTGTGGTAGGAAGTAAAAGCTTTAGATTGCACTCTTATAACAAATATAAGGATAAAATAAAAAACACAGGATTTGAGGTTATTTGGGTATTAAAAAAGCCAACGTCTGCAATGTGAGAAGATTGACATTTTTAGCAACAACATACTCCATCAATGCATTGTCCATTTGAGAGTACCATATCACTTAAGTGAGATTGGGGGCATAGGTTTTATTAGAAAATGAAACGACCAAGTTCTTCAAATTAGATATGCCCAGCTAAAACTAAACATTCCAGCAACATCACAAGTCTTTTTGAACTTAAGCTATAGATGTCAAGGGCATAAACTTAACTCCATAACCATTAGCCATCTACATTTTGGTTGCTTTTGTGGTCTGAATCTGGCTTGGTAGACATGGATCGACTACTTATGAATATTTGATTCTCACAATCAATGTACTTATAGCTCTTCTAGTGCCATGTGACAAGCATTGAATCACACTATGCTGAAGAAGACAACATACAACACGGACATGCAAAATAAAGTATATGGACAGGGTGGGTACCAAAAGCCCATCAATCCACCACTGCATACATGCCCATGCATTGCATATAATGGTAATGGTCTTAACTGCAAGGGGCACTCTTAAATCACCCTCTCCTAAAAGATCCATTTGTTACTCAAACAGAATGAGTTTGGCAGGAAGGGCAATGATAAAATAGTTCATTAGTCCATTGCAAGCCGTAGATGTACAGGGTGATGGTAAAACTTAAAAGACTAAAAACCTAAATACTCCAATTCATAATGCTCCAAAATGAAACACAAAATTCAATCTGCATTTAACACCTTCCCTACACTAGAACATCATGATACTAACACAAACCACAATTCCTAAAACTAAAATAATTTTCAATCAGGAAAGAAATTGTTTCAGTCACTGCAACATAGAAACGGCCCAAAAAAAGCACGCTTGAAACCCATATCCATTGATGTCCTGCACTATAACAATAGACGCCCCACCCTTTAACAAAAGTAGAAAACACAACAAGAATAATATCAAAGGAAAAAACCCACAAACCTGACTTCTGCCTGCAACCACTTATTCTGAATCGGTCGCAGATCTAAAGAGTTTAGAAACGACTGCCAATCTGGAAACATCGCGTGGTGTAGTGAAAGAAAGAATGGTAGATATACAGCTCTCCGGGAGACTTATGTGAGGCTCAGGCACACAAACACCTTTTCCCTTTCTCGCACTTGAACGACGCATCGCTTGGCCTACCGTCCAAAATTTAAAAAAGAGAAACTGCAAAAAAATACTGTCATGCACAATAAAAAATTACAGAAAATATGGCACAAAAGTTCTCAGATACACTAACAACCCCTGTGACCCTGGGAACTTTCGAAACAGCCAACCAATGGTAAGCCTTTTGAAACAAAGCCAGCCTATGTAAACCCTGGGAGCTTTCAAACACAGCTAAGAAATGAAATTTCCTTCAAAACAAAAGGCTTTGCGTACAAATACAGAAATGTCAGCCTGATTAATGGCATGTACCTCGGTTGAAGCACAACACAGAGCAGACTTATCATACTCTCTAAAGAAAACCCTAAATTTTCTATATTTATAATAAAAAAAATCCCCAAAATCCAACATCTGAGCTTTTACAAACAAATTCTGAAATAACAGTAATAAGAACCCTGACAACATTGTATCCCAATTAATTCAACAGTAAAGCATACACACGAACAACTTCTAAAATTCTAAACAAAATACCTGAAAACTTCAAATTAATTGCAGCAGGTCCGTCAAATTCCTATGAAGAAAACCCCTATGCTATTATCGACTGCGGGTTCTATCATTCGGCAGATTCAGAAATTGAGAACCACTCGGAAGAAGTCGAGAACGATTATGGAGATACTTCTGTGAAATACGGAGCAGAAAGCGAAAGGTGGCGATTATCGAGAGGTTGAATGCAAGCCTCGATTCCACCATTGCGTTATGGCTCTGCAGCTGCGTGTTATATAAGAATCCGGTTGGAAAATGATTCTCTAACGGAAACTGAATTGCTTTATAAAACCTTATTCATAAGCCATACCATGTTTAAATGAGACAATTTAGCAGAGCTATGGCATAGGGGAAGCCTGAGAAATCCTCTGTCGATCGTCGTCGCCCTGTTAACTGGAAATGCCTGCCCAAAAGTTTAAAGTCGTTTTCATAACTAAATAATCAATAAAAGGTTGAAATCATTTGAATCGTCTAACATGAACATCAACGGTACATAATGGTACAGGTGGCACTTTAGGTGGGTTGTTTTCAAATAAATACGCTTTATAGCGTAACTAGCAATTGCACCATCACAAAATGTTGCAAAGGAAATGCCGTAAGAAAAGGCTAAAAAAAATCTGACTACTATGATGAAAAGTTTCAAGCGAGAACTCATTCTTCAAAACGTACGATAATAGGTCTCTCCAACCCAACAGTTTTAGTAGAAAACATTACTGTAATCCAAAACTAACCTTTCCATCGGTATTCTGGCATACAGTTTTATAAACCAAGATTCGTCATCCATCCATAACATGTTGTGTGTTGGATGTAACCGCCCATGAACAGTCCACCACAACACAGAAAAGACATTGCCAGGAGAGGAGAAACATGTCCAGTCTCTCCTCTTCCGGCCAACACCCCATAACTAAAAGAGTCGTAAATATTGGTGAATGAAGAAAAGTCTTTAATTGAGAAGGTAAACCAAGTGAGGAAGAATGAATAATGGGAAATAATTAGGTATAGGAACAGAAAGTGAAAAGGTAACAAAAACAAAAATAGTAACTATCATTAATTTCCAACACCCAATAACTAATTTATTTTTTTTACAACAACACGTGCAGACTGTAAATTTTGAATGATTTCAAGATAACAAAGTTACAGTAGGGCAACGAAATGTAATTATATGTAACCAAATTGATTTTTCTTAAAATATTGTAGCCCTAATAAGTAGATTTAGGGAGTTACTATCATTAATTTCCAACACCCAATAACTAATTTATTTTTTTTACAACAACACATGTGCAGACTATAAATTTTGAATGATTTCAAGATAACAAAGTTACAGTAGGGCAACGAAATGTAATTATATATAACCAAACTGATTTTTTTTAAAATATTGTAGCCCTAATAAGTAGATTTACAGAGTTATGAGACAAACCTGAGCATATATTAAAATTATGGATAATGTACAGAAGCAAAGTGAAATCTTGTGAAAGAGTAAGACTGTAGTTAGGGTAACTAACCATATTTATTCCCCATGGATAGTGAAATTGTTGACAACCCGAGGAACAATTCTCGAAAAGTAAACATGTCATCTGAAAAGAAACAAACAGAGCAAGTAGAGCTTTCCCGAAGTCCTAATTTTGAGAATGGAATCAAATATAACTTCATAGAACCAAGAACATAAATTTAATCCATAAATCAACCAGAATGACTTTGGAAAACTAAGAAAGGAAGAAATATTATCTACAGATTATATCTCCAAGCAGCAACAAGACACAAGGAATTATATATATATGAAATACAACAAACACTGTAGAATAGAAACCAAAACATTCACCAGAATGTTGAAAAAATTATTAAACCCTATAGTGACCGTAAGAGTCATAACACTTATCAGAACTAAACTTATTATATAAAAATGCGGCAGCTAAACAGATATAAAGAATTTAGTGTAAATAATGGAAATCGAAATATGAGCATCTTTCATAGCCACAATATATTATGGAAACCAAATCATTCTTTTTTAAGCTTATCAAGCTCTAAACAAACCCTCGACCTCAGGCACAATTGAACTATTTTCCCAATAACTTAATATAATACATTTCCTCAAATGATCCTCCCTTTTGGCACCCCACCAAAAATCGACATTAAGCCATTGATTCTACAGAAAAGTAATGATTACAAGGACCAACGGCGAAGAAGCAAGGCTTTCTCAAATTGCTTCTCCCCTTCACCGGTGTCATTGTTATCACAACGATTCTGAGATGAAAAATTGTGCCACTCTGTATGCAACACCGTAAAGATTGGCCGATGGCTTCAATTTTGGGGACTTCATTTCCTGCTTTTGTTGTAATGGAGTACAAGACCGTGGCAAATGCTCTGGGTTTCCTTGGACGGAAATACAACACAGACAACATTTACATCGTGGGAGCCATGAAGTAAGTGAACTGCTCCAATGACAGGGCTTGGGGACTTCATTTCCTGCTTCTGTTGTAATGGAGTACAAGACCGTGGCAAATTCTCTGGGTTTCCTTGGACGGAAATACAACACAGACAACATTTACATCGTGGGAGCCATGAAGTAAGTGAATTGATCCAATGACAGGGCTTCACAAAAACAAACTGTAGATTTCAGCAAATGGATTCGTGGTTTTGGAAATAAAGAGAACATACCCAGGAATATTGAAATCTATGAAGGATAGCGGATGATATATTTATATAGAGTTAGTTAGTTAGTTAGGTTGAAGGAGGAATTGGATCTAATGGTCTAAAACATTTTAATCGTCTAACATTTTATCCAATGGCCCAAACATGGACAGAGTCACAGCTAGGAAAGTTGTTTTCAAATAGTAATGCCTTACGGCATAATTAACAAATTTAGGGTGGATGGGTTAGTAGATGTGATATGTGATATGTGATAACTTTGTTTTTTATTAATAAAATTATGAACAATTGTTTTAGATAAAAGAAAGTATAATACACATATCACATTAAAATATATAACATATAAATAGTACTTATAAATCAACATCCACTTTACCATATAAATTAAAACAATGATTGCATAACCATCTTTAAATTTAATTAATAAGTCAATAAAAATTTAATATTTACAATATAACAAGTTTTTTAATCATGAATATTTACCATGGATATTATTAACTTCCAAATAGGTATTTTTACAATACCATGGACTAATACCCAAAAGAGAAAGATAGAGAGAGGGAGTGAGAGAGGCATAGGAGGGAAGAAAATCATAATACCATGGGCTAATACCATGGTTTATCAACACCATGGACCATCTATGATTTTGATTATTATGTTATGGGTCTAGGCTTTGAATTATTTTGTTACAACACCATAAGCAGATACCATGGCTTACTTATCAATACCACGTACCCAAGAGGCATAACTTATTTCAAAATAAAAATATTTTACAAATACTTTATTTTAATTTAATTTTATGACATTTTTTAAATTAAATCTAAAAGCAAAAAGGTTATAATTACTTTTGAAGTATATCTAAACCCTCCATCCTTTTGAAGGTTATAATACGTTTATATATACATATGTGATATTTATATAATATAAATGATATTATCAAGAACAAGGATAGATATGTTTTAACCAAGGATCCAAGCAAAGAGAGAAAACAAAGTGACTAACAATGATAGAGGAAATATAGTGCATGATTCTTTTAAGTTTTTTATTATTGTATTTTCTTGACATGATTGATCCAACATATAAGTTTAATATTTTACAACCAATTTTATTTATTTATTTTTAATACAATACAATGGGATCATATTTAAGAGAGAGAGTGAGATGAAGGGAGAATAGAGCGGGGAGAGAAACATAAAGGTGGGAGAGACATGGAGAGAGAGGAGGGACAAGAGAGGAGGAGAGAGAGATGGATTTGGAGGGGGGAAAGAGAGGGAGGGAAGAACAAAGAAATTGCGAGAGAGAGGTGGAAATAGAGAGAGGGAGTGATAAGGGAGAGATGAAGATGGAATGAGGGAGAAAGGAGACGAGGGAAGGGAGATAAAAAGAGAGGATAGAGATATGGAAAGAAGGGGAAGATAGAGATAGGGAGACATAGATATAGAGGGGGGAGAGAGGGGGAGGGAGAGAAGGGGAGAGAGAGAGAGACAAAGTGTGATGGAGAGGGAGAGACAAAGGAAGGTGGGCGAGAAAGGGAGAGAGAGGAAGGAAGAGAAAGGGGACTTGAGAGAGAGGAGAGATAGAGGGGGGAGAGAGATGGAGTTAGAAGGGGAAAGAGAAGGAGGGAAGTAAAAAAACATTGAGAGATAGAGGTCGAGAGAGAGAGAGAGTGATAAGGGAGAGATGAAGATGAAATGAGGGAGAGAGGAGAGGATGGAAGGGAGAGGAAATGAGAGGATAGAGATAGGGAAAGAAGGGGAAGAGATAGATTGAGAGACATAGATATGGAGGGGGTAGAGAGGGGGAGAACGAGAAGGAGAGAGAGAGGGAGAGAGTGAAAAAGTTGGAGGGTGGAGAGAGGGAGTTTGTGTGATGGGGGAGAGACAGAGGGAGGTGGGAGAGAAAGGAAGAGAGGGGAGGGAAGAGAGAGAGGAGAGAGAGATGGAGTTGGAAGGGGAAGCAAGACATAAAGAGAGAAAGGTGGAGAGGGAGAGGGAGTGACAAGAGAGAGAGAGAGAGAGAGAGAGAGAGAGATATGGAGAGAGAATGTGTATGTTTTGGGGGTGATAAGGAGAGACAATGGGAGATAGAGATATAGATGTAGGAGGAGAGAAGGCAGAAAGAGAGGCAAAGAGAGGGAGGGAGGAAGAGAGATATATATGGAGAGAGAAGGGGAAGAGAAAGAGAGAGAGAGAGAGAGAGAGGAAGAGAGAGGGAGGGAGAGGAAGAGAGAGGGAGAGGAAGAGGGAGGGAGGGAGAGAGAGATAGCTAGATAGACATGGAGAGAGAGTGTGTATGTTTGGGGGTTGAGATAGAGATATAGATGGAGGGGGTAGAGAGAGAGAGAGAGAGAGAGAGAGAGAGAGAGAGAGAGAGAGAAGGGGAAGAGATATAGAGGGAGAGGAAGAGGGAGAGATAGATAGATAGATATATATGGAGAGAGAGAGAGAGAGAAGGGGAAGAGATATAGAGGGAGAGGAAGAGGAAGAGATAGATAGATAGATATATATGGAGAGAGAGAGTGTGTATGCAGGCTGATATAGAGAGATAACGAAGGAGAGACATAGGGAGATAGAGATATAGATGGAGGGAGCAAGAGAGAGAGAGAGAGACATGTGTTTAGGGGGCTGTGATAGAGAAAATAAGGAGAGATGAAGGGAGGTATAGATATAGATGGCAGGGGGGGAGAGGGAAGAAGAGAAAGATAGAGAAAGGGAGGGAGAGGTGGAGAGAGAGATGGGGGAGAGAGGGAGGGGGAGATATAAGGAGAGAGGGAGGAAGAGGTGGAGAGAGAGAGACGAGGGAGAGAGGGAGGGGGAGATAGAAGGAGAGAGGGAGGGATATAGACACAGAATGGAAGGTGCCTGGGGGATTCACTCAATAAACCTCTGACATATCACGTGCATTCGTGGCATAATAAATAATACCATTATTTTGACTACATATTGGAAATACCTCTAAAAAGCACATTATTTAACCCAATACTAATAAGAACCCTATACACCTTCGCAATTTAAAAACCCTACTTTCACTAGATATTGTAGGTATCCAGTTTTTCATTAACATTTTTTATACCCCTTTATATTTTTTCATTAACTTTGAGCCCCATTTTTTATACCTGCCAATATAAAAACCCTTTACCCCCTATACATCCCCCAATATATTATGCCATTTTTTTCCTCAATATATATCCCCCAATATGAACCCACGTGGTATGGTATTGCTCCCCCATTGAAGCCGTTGTGGGAAGGTGGAGAGGGAGGGATGAAGAAAGAGACACACAAAGACAAATATAGACATAGAAGTTAGATCTAGAAAGTCATGAATATTTTGTTTTTTCACTAAAATAGATGTATTGATTTTAGTGTAGTTATTTATTTCAAATCCTATTTGATCGCTTGCACTAGATGCATTGGTAGATGCCAATTTCTAATCCTATTTAATACCTTACACTAGATGCATTGATTTCAGTGTAGATGTTGATTTCTACTCCTATTTAATTGCTTGCACTAGAAGCATTGGTTTCAATGTAGATATTGATTTCTAATCGTATTTGATCGCTTGCACTAGATGCATTGATTATAGTGTAGACGTCGATTTCTAATCCTATTTAATACCTTATACTAGATGCATTGATTTCAATGTAGATGTTGATTTCTACTCCTATTTGATTGCTTGCACTGGATGCATTGGTTTTAGTGTATAAATTGATTTATAATCCTATATGATCGCTTACACTAGATGCATTAATTTCAGTGTAGATTTCAATTTCTAATCCCAATCCCATTTAATACCTTCTACTAGGTGCATTGATTTCAGTGCATATGTTGATTTCTACTCCTATTTGATTGCTTGCACTCTATGCATTGGTTTCAGTGTAGATATTGATTTCTAATCCTATTTGATTGCTTGCACTAGATGCATTGATTTTAGTGTAAATGTGGATTTCTAATCCTATTTGATTGTTTGCATTAGATGCATTGATTTTAGTGTAGATGTTGATTTCTAATCATATTTGATTGTTTGCACTAGATGCATTGATTTCTGTGTAGATGATTTATGATTTGATGGAACTAGATGTATAATGTACATTAATTTCAAAGTAATTAGAGTAATAATGTGCATTCATTCTAGTGTAAGCACATCCCTGCCCCCTCCATCTATATCTCTATCTCCCATTGTCTCTCATTCTTTATCTCTCCATATCACCCCCAAAACATACACACACTCTCTCCATATCTATCTATCTATCTCTCCCTCTGCCTCCCTTTTCCACTCCCTCTCTCTCTCTTCCCCCTCTCTCTCTCCCTCCCTTTCCCCTCTCTCTCTCTATCTCTCTCACACACACACACTTCTCTATCAATATCTATATCTCTTCCTCCCTCCCTGTCTTTGCCTCTCTCTTCTTTCCTCCCCCCCCCCCCCCTCCATCTATACCTCTATCTCACCCCCAAAACATACAAACTCTCTCTCAATGTACACACATAAACATTATTCATGATGTGAATTGGCTTCTTTGTTACAATAATTCAACCATAAATATAATACTTGAATTTTCATCCTAAATAATATTTTCACTTACCTGAAATGTCTTCTTCTTAAAACTAAACTATAAGCTATTTGTAATTGGCTACATTCTTATAATTCCCATTTTTCAACATTGTTAATCAATAACTAATAGAAAATAACTAATAGGTGTGACAGTAAGAATAATAGAATAAAATAGTTTGAGATTATCTCAATGAAGGTTGTTTGTAATTCATTATATTCTTATTATTCACATTTTCTATCATTCAACATTGTTACATTGTCACTTTGCACTTAAAATTTTTTTATTTCATCATTTTTCATCATTCAAGTTACTAAATGTCTCTCTCATCTCAACAAATTGAGGTAAATAAGCAAAGTTAAAGTTAAATTTACCAAATTAATCTTAGACATATTTATCCTATTTAAAATGATCAAAATAATTATATGTTCAACAAATTTTGTATGACGGCACATGACTAAAAGCAGCCTAGATCCATCTTAACCCCAGATCTATCAAGCGTCGAGAGGGATCAAATCTCTCAAGGTGCAAACCTTTCCTCAAGTTTTGCACTCAAAAAAGAGGTTTGCACCTCTCCAGGCTTGATAGATCCGAGATTAAGATGGATCCTTGATATTGCATGATGTTTAATTCATTTGATGTTAAGTTTATGTGTAATATCTAAAACAAAAATATATTAATAACAAAAAAAGATTTTACTATTAGTCATAAGTAAATTATTTTAATATCTATATTTAAGGAAAACAAAGTAATTTAAATTAAAAAATTCTTATATATTCCCTTCTTAGGGATGTGTAATTTATTTCATTCTTAACATAAAATTGAAATATAAGATTTAAGAACTCTCTAAGATGGGTAAAGGATCCTATAAACCCCAAAGATGGAAAAGGTGTTTATATCATTCCTTGCTCCTAGGACCCCGTACATTGGCTAGATGAGTCAATCCATTAATCAAAGGATTTGCGAACATGCGATAGACCTAAAGCATGGAAGGTCCGGCTCCTCTGCCTTAGTAGAACATGTAGAAAAGATGAACCATCACATCTGCATAGAAAAAGCTAGGTCATTGCTAGGATTGACCATTTTCATTACCGTAAGTTAAGGGAGGCCTTAAAGATTGAGAAAAGGTCGGTCAACCTTAATAGAGACGATGAATGGAGTATTAGTAGATGTTGGATCCCTACCCTATACTCCTAGTTGGTGTTTTCTCTAAGCCTCCTTCCCCTCTTTCCCTCTTCTAAGTTAATTTTATGATTAGTAGTCCTTACGAGTTTTTATTATTATAATTAATTCATAAATTAACCTTTTTAAAAGATAAATATAATAAAAATATTATTAAAAAAAATTAGTAAAATAAATATATGTTCCTTAATACTTACTATTCCCTCTTCTATTTTGATTTTATGACTATTATTATTGTATTAATCAATAAATTAACTTTTTATTGGAAGATAAATATAATATAACTTTTATTAAAAAAGATAAATAAAATAAATATTCAACCTTATCCATTTTTTATCATTGACTTTCTAGTTATTTATTTAATAAATCTTTAATATAATATTATAATGGCTAGTAAAATCTTCTTTGCATCTATTTAAATTTAAGTCCATGATCTGGTCTCTCATCCTATCTCCAGAAGAGAACCACAATGGTTGGTTCTAAAGGTCATAGGCAAAATCTCTTCAAATGTGATTATCATCAAAAGATCTTTGTTTATAATTTAAGAAATAGTAAGAATAAAGAAAGATTGAATGTGTATTATAAAATATATCAATATGTATTATAAGAGAAAGAGCGTGAGTGTTCTTATTTAATTGCTAAGTGCTTTCTAATTTAAGATACCAGAGAGCTTTGTAATTATTTCAATGTTTAATCTAAATTTGATATATAACATTTTAAAAAATATTGTTATTAAAAATAAATAAATGTATGTATATGAGGAAAAATATTAATAGAATGACTTGGCAATTGAATTCTAAAAAATTCTAGGAAATGGTCATTGATGAATGATTTACTGAGTAGAATCCTAAAAAATTCTAAAACAAAAATATTTTATATATATATAGAGATTAGTGTGTTTCTCAAAACATAGATCCATTTAATTTTAGATCCACCAAGAATTAAGAGGAATCAAATCTAGCGAAATACATATAATTTTTAAAAAATAATTTGAATATAATGAAATTGCAATATTATAAAATAAATGTAAAAATATTTTATTTTCAAATTTTGAAAAAAAAACAAACATAAAACATTTATTTTTTAATTTCTTTAAAAAAAATTCCATTTCATAAATTTAATATTACAAATTCCATTATATAAATTTAATATTATAGTGATGATTGACCCTATATGATTCATTTCAGTGATTTGATCTCATTTATTCATTTTAGTAGTTTCAATCCCACTTCTTCACCCTTATAAGCATATGGATACAATGAGTGCTAAGTAAACTATTCAAAAATCATAAGAAATACATTGAATCCCAAAAAATAATATCTAATCATCTAATTTAATTTATTATAATTTAGATATCATCTAATCTTCAAATTAAAAAAAAATTCAATTTTTTTCTCATGGTCATAAAACATTGAATTTTTTTTTTTTTTTTTAAAGTATTTAAACATAATCCACTTCAAAAATTTAATTATTTTTAAAAATATTCCTCTTCATAAATCATAAATTTATTGGATAAAAGTAAATGTCACATTAGTAGCCACTCGATATTCATATTCATTTGAAAGTCCAATAAAAACCCCTTTTAATTCTTTTCTTTTCCGGGCAACCTAAACGCGATGAAATCAGGGGCGAGTAAAGGGTGTTGAGGCCCCATATATGGATATATATATACACTCTGTTTCCCACAGTCCATACTGAATTTTCTTCGATTCTTATCGGGGTAACAGTTCTGGTTTAAAAGCTGTACCAATGGCGGCAGCGGATCCCTTGTTCGAATCTCTACAGAGTACACAGTCGATGATGGAATCCTTCGACAAGTCTCTGTCCGAGCTCTGTAAAGACAACACTAGCGAGTCGGCTCTCGATCTGCGGAAGAACCTGTTGGAGTATTACCATGACCTCCATAAAGCTTTGCAATCGACATACGAAACACTAAAGACGAAGGAGAAAAATCCAGAAGCAGCCGGAACCAGGGGCAAAAACAAAGAGACCAAAACATTAAAGGTCACCGGTTCGAGTCCCACCATTTCCAAATTCATCAGAGACCTCTCAGATGTCAACGTCCGCCCTGAGATCAAAGTCCTCTGCGATAAAGCCGACGGTTGTGGCCTCAGAAATTACATCATGGACAACCTTAAAGAGGTCGAAACCCTTCGGAACGAACTGTCCGCGGCACTCCTTAAAGTCCCCGATGCGGCGAAGCTGGTAATGAATGCTCTGGAGGGCTATGATTTCTCAGAAAGTGGCATGAATCTCGGAGAGAAGAAGAGGCCCCCATTTTCTCCCAATAGAAAGGCTTGCATTTTGCTTTTGGAATCCCTTTTTCCCATTTTTGGTAATGATGACAGCGGTGTAGTTCCCTCGGATGTCAAGGATTCGGCCCGAGAGATTGCCGACGCTTGGAGAAAAGAGATGAAAATTGAGAATGTGGAGTCCGCCAGTTGGTTGGATATTCAGGCCTTCCTGCAGCTCTTGGCTTCGTTTAGGATCGCGGCGGACTGCGAGGAGGATGAGCTTTGGAGGCTAATGTTTGTTATTTTGGGCCGCAAGCAAGCTCCAGAGCTTTGTTGGTCCCTTGGATTGTCCCCCGACGTTCCAGGTTAGTGCCGTTTATTTCTATCTCGTTGTCTTAAACATTTATAAAGACAAGTGGAAGCGAGTTAATAATCCCGCATTAGCAATAATTGTGAGACAACGGCGGTTCATGCATTACTAAATGTGCTAAAAGCAACTTCCCCTATTCTGAAGTTGCCCCGGGGGGTGGGGAGGGTGCAAGTCCTCCAAGCAAGCTTCAGAGTTTTGTTGGTCCCTTGGATTGTCCCCCGACGTTCCAGGTTACTGCCGTTTATTTCTATCTCGTTGCCTTGAACATTTATAAAGACGAGTGGAAGCGAGTTAATAACCCCCCATTAGCAAAAATTGTGAGACAACGGTGGGCTAAAAGCAACTTCCCCTATTCTGAAGTTGCCCCCGGGTGGGTGGGGGGGGGGTAGGTTGCACGCAAGTCCTCATAGTTTATTGATGCCTTCCGGGGATTTAACTTTGTTGTGTCCCCAACTTGCCACGATCTATACTGCTGAACCACGACCCCATCTGCAGCCAGTCTTGTTTTTTCACAACTATTTTTTTACAAGATGCTTCATGACAAACATGTCCTTGCCCATTCCGGGAGTATTACAATTGAATGTCTTCAGCCTACAACACACTACCACTTTAAGAAGATGCTTTCCACTCAGAAGCCATGGTGTGTTGGGTCTATTTGGCCATTTTCATCCAGGATATACACATGTCCCCAAACACATGAATATGGACCTTGCTCTGGGATATGAAACGTCCCCACTTTACTAACTTACAAAAACCTTGTTGGCTTCACACAACTTAGAACAAGCGAGCTTTTAACCTTTTAATAAGTTAAGGTAAGTTCGTTTGAGCTAGTAGAGTGTTGCATGTAAACCAAGCAAGACATGGCAAGGGATTTATCTAGAAAACAAAGGAAGTAGTTTGATAGATTAAAAGATACCTTTGATATAAATGTGAATTGAGCTTCATTAAAAGTCTTTGTTTAGCCATTGGGTATTGGATGGAATATTTAGTCACCAGGTTTTCATTCATACAGTTGTAAAAAGACAACGAGGCTAGGTACAAGTTTCACATAATTTGGGCAGAATATTTACCCTTTCATACAGAGACCATAAGAGAGCAAGTATGAAAGTGTTGGGAGATTTTGGATCTGTAACTGTGCTGTATACTCATTTGTATCACTATATATAGAGTATAGAATTGGTGTTGTGTTAAGATAATGTACCTCAGATAATCTTCTACAGCACTGTGCATGCTTGTGGATGATCTGTCTGCTCTTCGGTTACAGCAGCATCACACGTACACCAGATCCATACAGCATTGATTTCCATTTTATATGTGCTCACGCTCACATTTACTTTACATAAACTTCATTTCTAGTCCATAATGGAGAAAGCAGGTGTATAGGTTTATTTATTCAGTTCAGCAGCAAGCAATGAACTAGCTTGCTCTATTTTATTCTTCAGCAGAGTCTAGTTCAGAGTTAATGGAAAAACAGTAACAGGTTTTTAACTTTTGAGAATTAATCTACCTCTTTCTGAACATTCAAAGTTGTATTTTGAGTTTGATGTTGTTTATGATTTTAAATTGCTAAACCAATCAATAAGAATAATGTATGGTAGCTACAAACATCTAAGACATGAACTAGAGTTGTTCAATATCTTAGTATTGGTTTAGAAAGATCCATGTTTATTCACTTAAATTCACTGGAAGCTTATATATTTTGAGCATGAAAAAATCTCGAGATCTAAGAGGTGGGAAACCTCCTAATTTCTGTTCAGCTTGAAATTTTTTAAAATAGCATGATTGATTCAATTGATTTATAAATCTTGGTGGTTTCTTCACATGGGAAACAACGGTCATTCAATTGATTTTTTGGCATGTTTCTTATGGTTTTGGGCACCACATGGCTGGAAACTTGTATAAGCTCTTTACGTTTCAAGGATATTCTGGAAGCTCCTAAACAAACAGGGAGCTTCTACAAGTTCTCAAAATAAGGGAGTGGCCAAAGCAAATTCCTGCAAGTCTCCAAAAATATCTGCCAAGCTACCAAAAAACTCTCCTAAAAAATGGAGTGTTTTGTACCATCTACCAAGCTCTCGTGATTGGGGAAATGCTGGGTAATGGTTCCCCAGCTCTGGAGTGATATCTGTGCAACTATGGTTAAAAGTCTGCTTGCTATGGTTTAAGAAAAACTAACAGAGTGATCATGATTGGCCATTTCTCTAATAAAACTCAATAAAATGGGTGAGTGATCAGTACCAAGACATACAAAAGAGAGATAAATAACAGAATAAAAAAGCAGAAATGTAATACATGTTAATTCATGTTCACTAGACTAATTCTCATCGTCTGAGTCCAGAGGAAGTCTGTTAGCAGTCTGGACTACAAAGCTGCAGATCCATCATTTATGTTGTGCTTTTTTGTAAGTGCCAAAATCTGGCCCTGCTGATAACAGCTTTGTTATTTTTGCAGATGTTATCGATAAACTTTCCAAAACTGGTAGACAGTTAGACGCCCTTAGATTTGCTCATGAATTTGGCATGGGGGATAAAGTGAATCCTGTGGATTTGTTGAAATCATATTTGGGACAAGTGGAGAAGGCTACAAAGGAAATTTTGATAGATGGACATGGCTCAAAGGCTTCTCAGGTTGTCGCCGATGTTTATACCATTTTCAAGAGATTGAAAGGAACTTGATGTAACACATATTTGAACATTTATATTTTGATTTGTGTTTTAGTCAGACTCCAGAGTAATGTATCTTGATTTAAGTATTTTTGCGATTTCTATTTGCAGAATGAATCATACACAAAAAATGTGAATGCTATGCAAACTGTTCTTGGTCTTATCAAAACGTATGGTTTGCAAGTTCGCTTTTTTGAAGACAACTTGCAGAAGAAACTAAGAAAAATGGAACAGGAGAAAGAAAATAGAAAAGGAAAGAAAAATAACGAGAATATTAAATATGCACAGGAGAGAATAAACAGAAAGAAGCACTTTAAGTCAAAGGCAGAGCATAAAGAAGACAAAAAGAAAGCTGCTGCTGAGAAAAAGGCACAGAAGAAAGAGCAGAGAATGAAAGCTGCTGAGGAAGAGGAAAATAATAAAAGACATCAATCTTTTGAACCTGGCTATGGGCTGTCAGAGAGGGAAAGTGATCCTTCAAAGAGACTTAAGTATGCTTCACCGAACGAGAGAACCAGAGTGGCCGTTGGTATGGGCAACTCAAAATTTTTACCTTACAATATTGATGGGTTTCAAAATAAGTCTGGGATTATTGGTAATGATCACCATACATCAACTTTTAGTGCTGATAATAGGGGCCTTACTGGGCATGCTGCTGGTTCTTTCACATCAGCTCAAATAAATGATGAGAGAAGACATTATGAGAAGTACCCCTCAGCTTTTGGAATTAGTAATCTAACCCCCATTGGATCATCATTGTACAGTTCTAGTGCCCCTCCTGGTGGTTTTGGTGAAGTTGATATAAATCATGTTAGAGCACCAGTATATGGGACAAGGGATTTGGCAAAGTCATCTGCAACCCAAAGTAACTATAATTTTGAGGGAAAAAGTCAGCAAAGCTATAAATTGAACATTGGTGAAATTGATAACAATCCTGTTCGAGCATCAGCTTATGGGACCGGTGCTTTGACAAACTCATCTGCCACTCAATGTCATTATGAGAGAAGATCCCCAGAACTATATACATCAGCTTTTGGAGGTCGTAGTACGGGTAGCATTGGCTCATCTGTATATGGATCAAATTCTCATACAATTCACTCCTCTGATGTGAACCAAGGTAGTCATGAAAGAACCCTTGGACAGTATTCAGGTTTTGCTGGTAGAAATATGGGTCCTGGGTCAGCAGGGTATTGATCTGGTGTTTCCACAGTGTCACCTTCCAATGTGTCTCAAGGTCATTTTGAAAGGACAGTATCTTATAGACAGGCATCTGTTCAACAGTGGGATAACTTCCCTACCCCCTACCTACTGAGCTTACTTGCCCTGATAGTGAAAGTACAGTAAGACAGTTATCTGTATAAGTTTGTGGTTATTGTAACAGTAGAGAACTCTGGCAGTTCTCATAAGTTATACTAATTATTGTCTCTATTTGAGAAATTTTGGATTTTGGAAAACTCATGAATGCTATTTAGAATCTTTCTTTCTGGTTGAACAAGAATTTTCTACTGGGTTCAAATGATTTAATATATCTGCACTCAAATTTCATTTGTCGTGTTAAAAACAAATTCAGTCAGTGGTGGTGTACTTCCATACAGTGCACAATATACTTCTCTATTGAGATTCTAGAAGTAATTGTAACAGTAGAGAACTCTGGCAGTTCTCATAAGTTATACTAATTATTGTCTCTATTTGAGAAATTTTGGATTTTGGAAAAATCATGAATGCTATTTAGAATCTTTCTTTCTGGTTGAATAAGAATTTTCTACTGGGTTCAAATGATTTAATATATCTGCACTCAAATTTCATTTGTCGTGTTAAAAACAAATTCAGTCAGTGCACAATATACTTCTCTATTGAGATTCTACTTCCATACAGTGCACAATATACTTCTCTATTGAGATTCTAGAAGTAATCTCTTATGGATTGCATGGATTATTGGAAATAAGCTTTTATGAGATAAATTGATGTCCGATAGAATCTTATATCCGTTAGGTTAAATTATGATAAAAATGCCGCAGCAACAGCGGCCAAGCCAGCGTGAATTGACTACTGTAAGTAATTGGCACATTAACAAAATTATTGGTTCACTCCAAAGAGGAAGTAAGAAGCCAAGTTGGCCAACAATGAATGTTATTGACCTTCCAATTTCCTTATCACCATCCCGTTCATGTTTACTCGTGTAACAAGACATTTGTTTATGTCTGTTTATGCTATATATAAAAAGGTCAAATGTGTTCTTGTGCCCAGGTTCTAATAAAGTCTTCATAAATTTACAAAATTCCTATATACATGCCATTAGGATACCCACTGTATGCCATTTTGATTGTTGCTATGTTTCTCAGACTGTGTTTCATTTGCTATCGCTGCGTAGAGTGAGGGATAGCCTGTGTTGATGATGAACATTGAACTGATTATGATTTACACAATTTGAGGTATATTTAACTTCCCAGAGTAAGTGAAGTACGATGGGTTACTGGATATCAGCATGGATCAAAGACTAGATCACTGTTGGGCGTTTGAATCTGACGACTGTTGATGACATATTGATATATAAAAATAAGAATATCGAAGATAAAGAGCAGCCCTTGCATGCCAAGCCAGCTAGCAACTGAAATTACCACCTTCAACGGGGGGGCACACATCAGCAGGGAAATGATGACCAATAACAGGTTCAAACCGAGTGAACTTTTCAAGCAGATAACCTACTTCTTTCTATCGAAAGGTGATTTGGTTCTTAGCCTAATGGTTAACAGGATCAATGCAGAAACAAACACCAGTCCGCTCTGGATTGAATTTCAAGGAAGTGGACACTTTCCTGGCTAAACGCCTTGCAGAAGTTGTGACATTGCAATGTTGCAGTTTGTGCTACTATCCCAGTGTTTATTAAGTTTTAGGGAATCCTTAATGGTGGTGCTAAAAGCCAAATCTATCCATTTTTCTGTTGGTATGTTTCAATAAGAACTAATGTTTTCAATTGAACTCTGCCATTTACAATTTAATATGGACATTATCATAGATAAAAAAATATGTATTACATAAATAATTACATTAATAACCATGAGATATAGAGAAATATATATATGCATTAGATAATTAATTACATTAATAACCACAAGGTGTAGATCAACGGGTTTGTGTGGGGTTTAGAACCCATCAAATCACTGGTTCAAATCTCATGGGGAGGGGCTGACGGTTGAAACTGCCTGTTGAGGGTAAAAATTGTCTCACGAGGTGTCCAGGTTTGACTAAACCTCACCCAATCCTGGTAACAGCATTTCCCACAAGTGCTCAGATTGTTCTTCCAACATTGGGGCTGGCCCTGCTCTAGGCTCAATGTAATTGGAAAATACAAATTACATTGAAAAAAGTAGGGGTTTTTTTTACAATTCACTGCTAAAAAAATTATAATATTATTTCCAAGCAAAAATTCGTAACTTAATGTGTAAGGATAACAGGAATTACATATTGTATATACACAACTAGGTGTGTATTCATGATGGGTCTGCCCAAATCCATGCTATAGCGAAAATATGTGACAATATATTCCAAAAGACTGTTTTCAACCAGTACAAAAAACCCTCCAAGGGCATCACAGAATCCATATGAAAATAGATCACTGCCAGCTTATACAGCCAAACAAACAAGCTCAAAAAAAATTATAATATCCATTCCATATTGATAATGCTGATGTCAATTTCAACTCAATGTAATATGTCCTATAAAATTAAAGTTATAGTAATAGAAGTTATAAACCCAAGTACTAACCGTTCACAAATATCTCAATTCACAATATTGACGAGTTGCATGCCATCATAATTCTGATTTATTAAACAGAGAGATCTACAGAGAGATCTATGCTGATAACCGATTGATGAGAATTGGTAAGTGCTAGTTAAAGAATCTACATTGATTCTAGCATGCAAACTTAACAGAAAGTGAATATATTGACGGGCCACTGAAAGGAGGGTGATTAGGGGGCATCTCGTTATCTCATCTCGTGAAGGCCTTTGGTATCTGGGGAGCTCCTTGTCAGTGACCTTTAAATATAACGGTTGACAAATTAATATTGTTGACATCTTAGCACATCCTGGAGTTATTCAGTTATAGTAGAGCTCTTATGAGAGATCCATAGAGGTTCCATTTATTTATTTATTTATTTTTTAATTTATTTTTTTTGGTAAATTAAATGGAAGATTTCTCTTTTAATTACACAAAGAAGCACATTTTATAGCTTTAATACGATGAAGATTTATAATTCCTTCCGTTGTAGCTTGTTTTATTTGTCTCAGTGTCCAAAAGAAAATGTATATATATCAAAAAAAAAATCAAAAGAGAGAAAATCACAAGAAACAAGTTGATAAAGGAAAACAACAAATCAACTCAGCCCCAATGATTACTGTTCAACAAGGGGAAAGTTCCAAGAGTAGGCAGGGCTTAGGGGTGTTGCACAAATCTGTTCAACAGCCTGTAGTCAGTTCTCAAAATGTCTCGCATCAGAAGTTAAATGAAGAGGAGCAATTGAAAACAGTAAAAGAGGGTCATTTTTTAAATTTTTTGAAAGAATTATAAAAAATCAAAATTCCAATTCCTTTAATTGAGTTGGTGAAGACCCCTACTTACAAAAAAAAAGTTTCTGATTTTATAAATCTTTCACAGATAATCATTCAGTTGTTACAATTAATTTATAGGAGGAAAGAACTGCAGTAATGTTTGGCCCTCATGTGAAAGAACTAGATTCATCCACAACTCCTTTCTATATTTATTCGCTGATGCATACCTTTATTCTTTATAATTGTATATTGGATTCAGGTGCTTCTCATAATCTAATGCCACTTTCAGTTATATGAAGCAATTAAACTTGCAAATTACAAAGCCATATAAAAACCTTTATTCTTTTGATTCTAAAAAGGTCAAATGTGTGGGATTGATTAAGGATTGGGAAAGTTTCTGATTTTATAAATCTTTCACAAGATAATCATTCAACATTCAGTAGATACAATTAATTTACAGGAGGAAAGACCAGTAGTGATGTTTGGCCCTCATGTCAAAGAACAACATTCATCCAAACCCCCTTTCTATATTTATTCGCTGATGCATACCTTTATTATTTATAACTGTATGTTGGATTCAGGTGCTTCTCATAATCTAATGCCACTTTCAGTTATGAAGCAATTAAACTTGTAGATTACAAAGCCATATAAAGACCTTTATTCTTTTGATTCTAAAAAGGTCAAATGTGTGGGATTGATTAAGATTTGGTGGTTTCATTGGCTCAAATTCCAGCGAGAAGCATTGTAATGGACGTGGTTGTTGCAGATATACCAGTCTTTTTTGGAATGTTGCTCTCTAGATCCTGGGGAGCCAAGCTGGTAGGAGTGCTCAAACTTGATTTTATTCATGCTATTATTCCAATTTTTGGTGGAGACGAAAGGAGGTTGTATCGAGAGACCAGGTTTGTAAAGACTATCACGAATGAGGGTTCAATTAATTCTCCTGTTTATAGTCAGGAACATGATGATTTTTCCTATTTTATGTTACAAGAATCATAGGAAATTGTTGAAGACACAAAAGTGTAGCTCCCTTCAACAATTAAAAGCAAGGAGCTGATAGTCACTGGAGTTTGGAAGTTGTATTTCGATGGTGCATACTCGAAAGAAGGGAATGGAGCTGAAGTTCTTCTATTTTCTCCAAAAGGTCATGTTATCCCTTTCTCTTATAAATTAGAATTTGACTCTACGAATAATATTACTGAATATGAAGCTTGATTCTTAGTTTACAAACATCAAAAAATTTAGGGATACATTGTATTTCTGTTTTTGGAGATTCAGATTTAGTGTTTAAACAAATAAGGAATCAATGTCAAGCTAAACATCTAAGGCCGAAAACATAAGAATGAAGTGTGGGATTTGGTGGATAACTTCTTCTGTGCTTTTAATATACAATTTATACCTAGGGAAGGGAATAGACTTGCTGATTCATTAGCAGTTGCAACCAACACTTTTAAGCTTCCATTAAATCCCAAGCTTAGGTATGAAGTAGAAATAAGAAACATACCTTACATTCCATATAATATAAAAAGTTGGCAGGTATTTGAAGATGAAGAACATATTAAAATAGTTCTGGAAATGGTAGGTGAATTTTCAAATTTAGAGAATGATCAAGAAGATGAAGCTGCAGAAGTTCAAGAAGATGAATTGAGTAGAAAATTGCCTTCAAAGGATTCTATAGGAGATCAGAAGATTATGCAATTAAAGAACAATGTGATACCTAAAGGTTTGGTACCCTTGGAGAGACTGTTTAATGCTAATGAAGTTGCTGTCAGTACAAAGAAAACAAATTCAAAAGATGATCTTGAAGATTGTAATCTTGGAACAGAACAACAACCAAAGATGGTGACATTGGAAAATGATGTTCCAAAAGAGTTTAAGCAGAGGTATGTAGATCTTTTCAAGAAATTTGTTGATATATTTGCATGGTATTATGAAGACCTGAAGACTTATGACACCAATATCATTCAACATAAAATTCCTCTAAAACCAGGAAGTCAAGAAATTATTACAAGCTAAAATGATTGTTCCTATGAGATATTTTGATTGGGTGGCTATTTTAGTACTTGTGAGGAAGAAGAATGAGGAAATTCGGTTGTGTATTGACTTCCAAAATTTAAATAGATCATCTCTAAAGGATAATTATCCTCTTTCTAAAATAGATCACATATTGCAAAGAGTAACATGATCTTCTAGATTATCAACGATTGATGGCTTTTCAGGTTATAATCAAATTTCAGTACAACCAAAAGATCAGAAAAAGACAACATTTACAACTCCATGGGGCACTTTTATGTATGCTAAGATGCCTTTTGGATTAATGAACGTTGGTGCTACTTTCCAAAGGGCTATGGATATAACCTTTGTAGGTGAAAAAAATAAGTTCGTGGTATTAGATTTTAGGCTTATGTGGTTATCATTTGTAATAGAGCTTCTCGGATTATCCACAATGCAAGATGAATCATGTCGACGTTTCGAATCCCAACGGGGATCCATCTTCAGGAACAATTACTTGAATGAAGATGGCATCACAATTTTCTTCAGATCATATGAGGAGCATCTGAAGCATTTGCAACAAACTTTTGAGAAATGCAGAAGGTATGGCTTATCCTTAAACCCCAAGAAATCTCATTTTTCTTTGAAACAAGGAAAGTTGCTTGGTCATATTGTATCTAAATAAGGGGTCAAGATAGATCCAAAAAGAGTGGAAGCAATAAAAAACATACCTCTGCCAAGGAGAAAAAAGGAGATTCAAATTTTTTTGGGGAAAATATTTTTTCTAAGAAGGTTTGTCCCAAAGTATGCAGAAATTGTTAAGGAAATTACTGACATGTTGAAAAAAGATGCAAAAGTCAAGTGGACAACAACTTCCAGGGAATCTTTTTCGAGGATTAAGGAAGATTTTCAAGAAGCCCCTGTATTGTTATGAAAAACATTTTCAGATATTTTCGTTCACCTCTCCTTTTACTCTTGCAGCAGTGCTTGTGCAAAGAAATCAAGAGAGTAGGGAGCAACCTGTATCATTTTTCAAGAAAGTGTTAAGGGATGCAGAGCTGAAATATAACATTTTGGAAAAAAAATATTATGCTTTAGTCAAAACACTTAAGGCCTTCTGAGTTTATATTCTTAAATCTCAGATTACTACTTATGTTCCTAGTGCTGCCGTTAAAGATGTGTTGACTCAGTGTGATAGTGAAGGAAAAATAGGAAAATTGAGAGAAATATGATATGGACATCAAACCAACTAAGCTGATTAAGGGACAAGGATTAGAAAAAATATTAACATAAGCTAATTATCAATCTATGGGAATCAATTTGCTACCTAAAGTTGCTGAATCCAAAACAGAACAGGAACAAGGTAAGAATAAAGAACCTGATAAAAAAATTCAATTATCTATGTTTCCTTAGCTGTCTTTCTTCTTTAAATAGAACAAAATACAAAGCTCTCAAATTCAAAGCTCAAAAGTATGTAATAAAAAATGGAAAGTTGTATTGGAAAGATCCAACTGGTATTTTACTGCTCTACTTGATAGAAGGAGAAACTATTGAAGTTGTCAATGAATATCATGGAAGTTTCTGTGGTGGTCACTGTTGAGAATTTGGAGGGCTGGAGATTAATACAAATTCTCTTCTTGATGATTACTTGTGAGCTTACTTGTATTACTTATGTCTTCTCTTCTTTAGCTTATTTAATCTTTCATCAAGTCAATTATCAAAATGCACGAGACACACAAATTAGGCACCTAGAGCCAGAGCAAAACCTCTCCCTCTTGGAGAGGAAAACCCACGAGAAATTCTTCTTATAGATCTTCAATGACAAGTACCCTGACCCAGACTTAGACCCTTGACCTATAAATGCCTCCAAGACCTTGTCTTTACTTCTTTGCTTTCCTTCAACACTGACCCTTCTCTTTTGCTTCAATCTGCATTGATCTGGACTAGTACTAGAGAGCTCGGTCTCTTAGTCAACACTTAGATACTTAATCTTCTTCACCTAGTCCTTCTATAAACCGATCTGCACTTTTTCCACTGTCTAGTAACCTTTCATATAATACAATTTTTTTTAATAATTTGGAGACATACAAATGATAAGCTATCTTCTGTAATATGACTGCAGATTTTGCTTGAGATGAGGTACAATGATATTCACAACTTAACCCTGTACTTAGTCTCTTTAATCCATTCTTATCTTTGTGCTTGTTTAACTGTTAATTTTGGACAACTAGGTCCAAACTCCATGTTGTGATGCTCAGATGAAGATACCAATATTTTTATTGGGTTCCTCTTTTGGAGAGGTGCAAGATCGATCTAAAGATCATTTTGATCCGATGAGCAGAATATTTATTTTGAATTTATTTTTAATCTATTCAAAATATGTGTAGGTCGGCCTTAAGTTTTTGTGCCCCAGCAGTTGTGTCACACACCCTCAATGATGGATATAAATAAGGTCAACGTTGGAGGACATTTCACTCATCTCATCCTCACACATTTCTCTCTCCTCATCTGATTGGTTCGGTCACTTGGAGTCTCTTCTCTTCACACGTGGGAAAGTGCAGCAAGGAAGAAAACTATTTTCAGATTTTTGTTTTCGGTTAGGGTTTCTGCAACAAATTTGACTAGCGTTGACTTTGGTCAACGGAAGGTCAAATAGACCTAAAACTTTCCAAAAATCTTGATTTCCCTAATCCACATTTTCTGGCACTATTTTCGAGGCAAAATGTTGACTTTGACTTTTCAGCGTTGACCTATCTACTACTGCTGTTTGCGTTGACCGTTCAATGAAAACGTTGACTTTTGGGTTGACTTTTGAGTTGACTGTTTCGCTGTCCTAGAGGGTTGTGTGACATTGCTGGTTGGCTAACCATATTGAGACTTTGATGGTTGAAGCATCCTGTTGACCGCCGTAACGCACCAACACACATACTTTTGGCTTGTCTTCTATCGATCTACTGGTATGTTCTATCAACATTTTACTTTATTGTTTATGTGATTACTGTCTGATATTGAAGAAAAAGTAAAGTTTCATCAAGCATAGAACATCGACATAAATTTACATTAACTCTTTGAAATCCACGTCTATATATCTCCTGAAATCCAGAATTTCCTCCACAGGATAGTCTGTAGTCAACTTCAGATTATCCTCAAATATATCCACACTTCTTCACTGTATTTGATCAGAGGTAAGTCCACATTTTTTCACACATATAATCCGCACTTAATCACTGAGAAAGCTCACACTTTGATTGCAGAGATCACCGAAAATCTTGGTGTGAATGAGCCGCAGGACAAAGTTATATATAGAGACATATTTACTGTCTTGAGGCCAACCATACCTTTAGCTTTTAGGCTGACCCATCCAGCTGTTTGAAGGCCCACTTGACATATCATTTAAGTTTGTCTTCCAGCGTTTGAGTGAGGGCTAATTAGAGCCATTCTTCCACGGTTTCTAGGACAGGGTCTTGGAGCATTTAATGACGACTAGGTTCTTCATATACATGACACTAAATGCACTTATAAACATAAGACAAACGCTAAATAAACATCAAGAAGAAATCTATTAACCTAAGATAAATCTTGCTCATGAAACATGTTGTCACTCCTGGAGACAGCCTTGAGTTGCAAAAGACTAGTGCTTAGGACATCTTAAGAATCAAAGGTTTTTAGAATAAATTTTGCTTGAGGAGCCCCTCTGAATATATCTTCTACAAGATTGGTGTATTAGTGGTTCAAGATAACTGTGGGAGCAGTGGTATTAACTCCGATGTATATTGGATGTTACTCGGAATGGGCTTGAGGCCGCGTAGATTTGAGTTGATGCAAACGGGCCAGGTTTAAAGCCAGTGAACAGACTCTGAAAATAAGGTGAATGAACGCTTAGAAGAACAGGGAGAAGAAGCTTGAGGGAGGCGAGCTTATTTAATGATAAGAATCCGTCCTTCTCAGACTTGAAGAAGGTGATCGATATAAGATTGATGGAGAGGTAATCCTATGCCGAGCAATATTAAGGTAACTGAATGATCAACATATGAGTGCCATTTTCCCACAAAGAGGATGTATGCATATTCATTTATTAAAACATCAGTAAACAACATTCCGAATACAAGATAATTGAATGTTCGTTTAATGAAAGAGAAAAAACTTAAACAAACATAAGACACACACATACATACTGTTCACCAACCCAATTGGAATCCATTTGCAAACAAAGTCATTGTTATATTATCTTTCCAAAGCAGCTCTCCAAGATATGCATTCAGAGCTCAAAACAATAATTACAAAAGGCCATACAGTATGAACTCAGAACTTCCACAAAATCCATAACCCTTCTATACTCTCTGAGTTCCCTCTTTATAGTTCATACATCATAAGCTATTAGCCATATATTTCTCAAGCAGATATTATTTCTTGATTTTTTAGTACACATCTCAAAATAAAAAATGATATGGTTTAACTGCATCATGCCAAGAGCACTTCTCTTCGTAACAGAACATAACGAAAACATAACAATAATAAAAATAGTACTAGGGTGAAATCATGATTTCACCCAATTATACATCATAACTGAACATAAAAGAAAAGTAAATAAAAGACCGCATGGGCCTGATCCTGACATCTTTAACGGTTGCGCCGAGGAGTGGCAGAAGGCCCCGAGCCGCGTGGACGCACTGGAGCAGAGGAGGAGCCAAAGTGGCGAGATGACGAAGGCGACATTAGCTATGAAGTAGAGGGAGCTGGTGGATTTGAGTGTTCATCACATCTCTTCCATATGATATCTGCAGGTAAAGGCGTAAAGATGAAAAGCTCAAATAATGCACGTAGCTGAGTCAACTCGGTGTAATCAAGGTGAGCGGCAAAGAACCTTTTAACCATGGCAAGGAGAAAGAATTCCTTGCATAGTGTTGCCACCAAGGTTTCAACCTTTAGGCAAAAGGTCTTCTCCAGTGTCGAATCGGCCTTGCATTTGATCTCAGATAGCTTCTGTTCATACGTGGTCCAGGGGAGCAATGCCCCCAACGGGTCCCAGCATGCAGGAAACCCTGCTTCCACTACCTTGCCCCATTCACGATCGAAAGCCTCCACCCCACTAGCCACTCGTGTCAAATATCCTGATGATTTTACTTATGCCTCTTCCTTCTGAATCATTTTGGTAACCTCCATTATGGTCCTGAACCGGTCGACCACTTCGCGCATGCCCAATTCTTATGAGGGGATCTCGTTGATAGACTTGATATATCTCTGTGCGGCCTCATTAGAGGAATTTTGAGGTCTAAAATGGGCCTCTTAAGGAAATAATAAAATAATAGCTAAACCAATAAAATAATATTTATGAATTTGAAATTCACTTTTTGCACCACAATCCATGGAACCATAGTTAAATTCAATTCAAGAGTTGTACCAAAATAAAATTAATAAAAAAATTGTATTGATGTGACTATAAATAAGAATGAACTTTTCAAGAAAAAATCATTATCGTTGAACAACTAATGAATTTGTCCTTTGTACTTAAATAACTTAAAATAAAATATAAATATAAATTTATAAATTCTTAATTATATTATATGCTATTAATTAAAATTTATATTATTAAAATTGTATAAGAACATGTAATTAATATACTATATAAAAATAATATAATATAATATAATAAATGTATAGGGATATGCATTGTTTCTTTCAAGAAATATGAAATGACAATAATATATTTTTATTCAAAAAGTGTGAAATGACATTTATTATGAGTACTTTACTTTGAATTTAAAAGTACTTAAAGCACTACCATGGTTAACCACGAGTTTTTATTCACCATTGAGAATGTGACAAATAAGTACCTTTAACTCAAGCAATGCCACCTCAACCATTAGAGATGATGTCATCCCAAAAAATGTGATTGGTTCTCATAAAGTGAATTTTGGTTGTACATTTTCCTTAGGAGGCCTATTTTAGACCTCAAAATTCCCCTAATGAGTACATTTTTGTTTCCTTCCCTGCGACCCACGTCCAATTGTACTTTACAATCTCAGATGGCATTCTTCTTGTCATTTGCCAATGTAACGAGCTCCCAATGCTCTTTTAACTCCTTCATAATCTCAGTCCAAATTATTTGTCTGGCTTCCACTAGTGACATGTTGCCCTTGAGTTGAGCCTTTAGGTCTCTGATTGAATTTTGATGCTCTTGAGACTCTTTGCAAAGGGTCTCCACCTCTTTCTGTAAATATGAGACTTTCTTCTGATTTTTTGCAAAGGCTGCCTTTGCTTTATCTAGTAGCCGTCGGGTAGTTCGAGTCTCATCTTCTGACATCTTCAAATTCGCCAAAGCCTTGGTCAAATTCTCTGAGGCATTTGGGGGTCATCTGGCACTTGTAGTAGGCATATGTCGCTGTCCTGAGCCTGCTGTAGCTCGACTAGCTTCCCTTTTAACTCTGTAATCTCTTCATCTCTCTGAGAAAGCGCCTCAGTGAGGGCATCTTTCTCTTTTTCGACTTTGGCCAACTCCTCTGTTTGGATATGCTCTGAACGAGGAATGTTCAGCTTGCGTCGTAACTCCTCTACCTCCAATTCAGATTTACGTAGAAGAGTTTGCACTGCTGCATTAGGATCAGTGCCTTTGCCTCTTATCAAATTCTTGCAGTCCTCAAGTTGCGTTGCAAGAACATTTGCACTTGCTCTTTCCCTTTTTAGAGTGTTTGTCATCTGAGCTAGCCTTCTCTCGGCTTTCTCTAAGTCGAGGGTGTGCTTCAACACCTCTGTATGCAACATTTCCCCAATGGCTTTATGCAGGTTCAACTTGTTTGGCAAGGGGATGGAAGCTAACTCTAGAATCATCTCTAGGGTTTTGTACTTAGAACCTAGGGGTAGGGGTTGAGAAGCAGAGTGCTAGACATTGACTATTAACTGGTCTTTCTTCACATCCAAAGCTGTCATTAGCCTGGTGTGGTGCTTATCCACAAACTGTGCTAGCTCTGCTCTCAATTTTTCCCTTGCTGACTAGTTCTTCGCCTCAATCTGCTCTCTTTTTTCTCCCTTACCCAAGGTGACCGCCTGTGAGAGTTTTGAAGGCGCCGATGAGGACGTAGAGTCGTAAGAGAGCTGGAAACCCGTGTGCTGTGGGGTTTCCTCGTCAAGGTATGGGGCAAGGTAGAGTCTTTTCCCGGACCTGTGTGCTATGGGGTTTCCTCGTCAAGCTGCTCGGTGTCTTGTTCTCCTGACCCCTCAGTTATTTTCTTTTTACTGAGGTGGTCCTCCTCCTCTTCATCCATGAGTCCCTAGTCCATTTGACGGCTCCCTTGATCTAGGACCTCCACTTCATCATGTGCACTGTCTTCTCTTCCTTCAGCAGTTGGGGATTCAACCTCCATCTCTGTATCCAAAGGCCACGAGTCACAGTTAGCTTTCCATTCTATTAGAGGCCTAGGTTCACGCTCATATGCTAAAGACTTAATCTTCTTCGTTCTTCGCGTGATGAACCCTTTAGGATCATAGTGCCATACATCCCCTTGTAGGATCTTCTGCAACAACCCCTCAACTAAGGGTAGTGCGTGTCTTGAACTGATAGTGAAAGGACCTACAACATTTGGGAGCCTCAGAATATATCCCTTCTTTGCGGGCACAAAGTGAGTTTGGTCGGCACTCGGGACTTGGCGAATAAACTCAAGGGCAAAAATCCTTATGGACATGAACACTGGCAGATGGTAAGGAGGCACTTTGACACCATAAACCCTGATCTTAGTATGATCTTCGAATAAATACCAATCCCCAACACAATCTGTCTCACTGAACTGGAGCAACTCCTTTTGCTCAGGAAAAATCCTTGGCGGGGGGCTGTCATCCGTGACGAATTTTGTGTACCTCTTTCCCTATGGGTGTTGGCGAACTGAATGAGTCGATTCGAAAGTGGATTTTGGCTTGGCATTTCTAACGGAGAACTTGTCTAGGCCTATACCCTCGAAATTGTCTGCATGTTTGAACAGGAATAGGTAGAACACCAAGGAACATTATCTAAAACAACTAGAGGATGATATGTCTTGAAACTAAGATTTAATAGCGGAGGCCAGGAAGGTGGGGATATCCAGTAGAATCCTGGGTTGCATCATGAGCTCTAGAAACCCTAGACCAACGGTTGTTACCCCATCTGCGTTTTCTAAACCCAACATTCCCGAGATGACCACTAGGATGGGCTGCATGGTGTCATGAAATAGGGACAGCGGGATAGTCTTTGTAGGCAGGAGAGAAGTTAGGCGAGACGTAGTGATGAGCTTGAGGAAGCCTCTTTGTTTTTCCAGGGGTAGGTTTGAGAAATGACATGAGAGGGTGACTTCTGTGAATTCAACACACTCTTGAGCGGAGGGTTAGCACAGAGATTTCCTGATTATCTAAGGGGTAATTTTGAAGAATTTAACCCCATAGGCGGAGAGGAAGATATCTTTCCGCTCAATGTAGGCATCAGCGAGCCAAGCTATGAACTCAGGGAAAGGATGGACTGACAAGGTAATTTGGTAGTAGAGCCCTGAATCTGCAACCCTAAACAAATCCTCGCCCTGCTGTTTATAATCCAAAAGCTCAGTCTTCATATGGGCCATATTGAAAGGATAAATGGTGTCACAGAATTGGGAGTGGGAATCCATGAGAGGTTCGAGACTGGGGGCAATTTTGGCTTCACGGGCCTGCGGGGTTTCGGGGGCGGTTCGCTTCATCTTTTCCATCATAATTTCGACAAACAATAAAGGAATACAACGAGAGGGACTTGACCAAATACCGAGGCAACAGTGAGAGCAACGCAAGGAGGAAACAAAAATTACTGTGAGTTTCACCAGAGTGCCCAACTGAGTAAGAAATGCCCGTAAATGGTAAAAATCAAACGGTCGGGAGTAAAAACTAGCTGGGAGACAGATTTTTTACTGGGGAGTGGAGCGGGGTGACAACTGGTGGGTTGACGTCATGAGGACATCAGCGGGAAGACACATGGCGCGAGGTGACTGGACAACAACGACTGGGTGGGTGAGAGGCCATGTGCCTGACACAGGTACCAGCCTCGTACCTAGATAGACTTACCATACCTTTACTTACCTCAGCCAGTCGCGAATGCGTGGTCCCCGCCACATTACATCAGGTCGGAAGGTAGAGGACAGACCCCTGTCTCACCCCCCCCGAAGATCCTTTGATTGGTCTGAGGGGAGGTTGACGTCATCCCCTCCGGTGGGTCGGTCTCGCCGCTTTCTAAGTTTTTGCGAGCCATCGGAACGATTGCGGTGAGCTCTTGACACCCCCGCTTCTTCTATGGGTTGCGCCGCTACTTTGGAGGTGGTGCAACCACGGTGGGTGGCGCATATGGGAAGTGTGCCAAAAATATTTATGAGGGTTTTTCTCCAGATCCTCATGTTCAAACATTCAATTTCTTCCTTATTAAAATCATTCTGCTTGCCTTAGGTTCAAAATTGTCACAGGCCAACATTGGCTCCATCTGAGGGCAACGCACTCACTTCAATGTGTTGAGAACGTGTAGACTGGGCGCCTGTGTTATTTTGGGCATATGGAGTCGCCATCAGAGAATTTATTGATAATGTCGATAGATTCAAAGAGTAATTCATCCAAAAAATAAAAATGGCATATATACAATGGAAGGATATGTACAATGGACTGCCGGGGCCCATCTCAGTGCTAGAAGTAGGGCTTGAAAAACTGTCCATTAACAGGCATCTCAAGTGTGTTTCCTTCCAAATTTTCCAACATAAAAGTATTATTTCCTTTGGCCTCTGCCACCCTGAACGGTCCAAACCAAAGCGGGTCGAATTTTCCGTGTTTCCCTTTATCCGACCTCCTGACGTCCCATTGCAGTACCAAATCCACTGCCTGGATCTCTCTGTCTTTAGCTCTTTGGTCGAATAAGACTTTCATCTTCTCTTGATACTCTGCCAATATGAGGTTCACATGTTCCCGAGTTTCACTTAGCTCCACCAACTTATTCATCCTTCTGATGAGATCATTAGGTTCTTCTTCGCTCTCTTGTAGAAATCGGGCCACTGGCAGAGCGAGCTGAATAGGGAAGACTGCTACCCTGCCATACACCAACTCGTAGGGAGATTTACCTGTGCATATTTTGGTTGTGATTCGATTCGCCCAAAGGGAAAACTTGAGTTGGGAATCCCAATTTTTTTTTTTTTTTTATATTTTCGTTGATGGCCTTTTTCAGAATTTTCACTAACGTTTTATTAGATAATTCCGCCAATCCATTACCTTGGGGATAATATGCAGTGGAGTGCCCCAAAAGGATGTTATAACACTGACAAAAGTTTATAAACTTCGCCGAATTGAAAGCCTGAGCGTTATCTCTAACGATTTTAGCAGGGCACCCAAATCTAGCTATTATGTTTTCTTCCAGGAACTTGGTCACCACCGAGTCTGTGGCGTTCCTCACTGACATGACCTTGACCCACTTCGTGAAATAGTCCATGGCGGTGAGGATCCACCGATGCTGATTACTAGATGCTGGGTGGATTTCGCCTATGAAGTCGATTACCCATTGTTTTAATGGATCCTCAATGTGTATTGGGATCAGCGGGAGGGGCGCGAACCTTTTCTTTTCGACAAACATTTGGCATTTTTTATAGGCCCTGACATGAGCTTGAACGCCACCAAATAACTTAGGCCAATAGAACCCTACTCTGAGGATTTTGTGGGCCATCATGTTCCAGCTGTAGTGTCCACCACATATTCCGTCGTGGAACTCTGTCATCACTTCCTCCACCTCTTGCTCGGTCAAACACAACAACAATATTCCAGCCGGGTCTCTCCAATATAAACGCCCATTTGCCACTGTGTATTTTTGAGATCTCAACCACAGAGTGCAATACTAGGTACTATCATGGCCAGTAGGACACCTCAGAGTCAAGAGATACTCCACAATGTCTTTATACCACAGGGAGAGGAGGTACTTTACATGCTTCTTTTGTATGGAATTTTCTATCCCTTGTTGTACGCCTGTATCTTCCTGTATCTTCCTGCACCTTACCCCCTGTCATAGATAGATTTATTCCTAAAGCTTGACAGTTGGATTCTGATAGAATTTTAGCTAAGCCCTAGCCTTTGATGAGCCTGGTAGGCTTTATTTCCATTTCATATTCCTGGATCTTCGCTATCCAGTTTCCTGTTTTTCCTTCACTGTCACCTTGCACAAGAATGTCCTTCACTGCGGCGGGGGGTACGAACGCTGTTATAGCAGAATGTAACACATACAACCGAAATGATTTCAACGATTTGACCAGATCATACGCCTACTTTTCCAAAATGTTGTATTTTAGTTCTGTGCTTCGGAGGACCTAGCTGAAGAATGCAATTGGTCGTTCATTCCCTTCACCGTTTTTCTGTAACAATACCACAACTATAGTGCAAGGGGAGGCAAAGGAAAAAATCATGAATGGCTTCTCATAGTCTGGGCCAGCCAGCACCGGGGCTTCTGCAAAAGCTTGTTTGATCCTGTTAAAATAATCTCTTGACTGGGGTGTCCACCTTCATTGTTTTTCTTTAGCATTTCGATGATATTTTGGAGGATCTCGACATAATTGGGTATGAATCTTCTTAAAAAATTTATCCTTCTTAGAAATACCTACACTTCCTTCTTATTTCTTGGCAGGGAGATTTCATTTATCACTTCCACGCGTTTGGGATCAATTTTTACGCCCTCTTTTATTACTATATGCCCCAATAAATTCCCTTCCTCCAGGGAAAATAGGGAATTTTGTGGGTTCAAAGATAAACCATACCTGCGACATATTTCAAAGGTTTTCTTGAGATGCTGTATGTGCTCGGCATCGTTCTTTGAGAAGACAGTGATGTCATCCATACAAATCACTATGAACTTATCCTGATCCCCTATGAAAGCGATATCCATTGCACGTTGGAATGTGGCACCGACGTTTATTAGGCCGAAAGGCATCTGGGCGTACATGAAGGTACCCCAAGGCGTGGTGAACACTTCTTCTTTTGATCTTCAGGGAGTAAAACCACCTGATTATACCCCGAAAAACCATCCATCATAGACACGCGAGAGGATCCTACTACCTTCTACAGAATGTGGTCCATATTGGGGGGTAATTATCTTTGAGTGAAGCCCAATTCAAGTTCCAGAAGTCCACACAAAGCCTGATTTCGTTGTTCTTTTTTCTTACTGGAACAAGGTTTGCCACCCACTCTGAATATCTTAGTGGCACGATGATCTTCGCATGCAACAACTTCTTAATATCCTTTTCGATGGCTGGAAGGAGTGGATTAATTTGCCTCAGCTTCTGTTTATGAGGCTTGGCATCTTCTTTGAGAGGGATCTTATGTTGTATGATGTCTATATCAAAAGTATTCAGATCATGGTATGACCAGGCGAAGACGTCCTTATACTATTGGAACAAATTCAAATACTGACCGTGATACTCTTCAGGGACCCCCTTTGATAGCTTTACCAAATTTTGATCTTCTTCTGTTCCAATGTTCAAATCCCTAACTGGTCCGTCGAGGTATTGCTTGCTTAGGTTTACCGGGTCATCATTTCTGTTAAATAGTCTTTTTGGCAGCACGAGGCCTCTGTGGATGACATTTCCCTTTAGCTGCAGAATGCAGTGCCCAACAAGTGTCTCCTCCCATCTTGTCTTTGGTTCTGCACTTTCATCCTCGACTGCTGAATCGATTACTGAATTTTAGAATTCACCCACCATTTCCATGAAGCGTTTGACTTGCTCTTCGTCCTCGAAAACCTGCTAGTGTTTCACATTGTCTAGAATAAAGAGGCGATATCGCACCTTCACTTCATATCTAATCAGTGGGTTTTGAGGAGGACAAAAATTACTAGTGGGCCACAGCTAGTGAGTCGGCCATCCTGTTTTTATCCCTGGGCATGAACTTGATATTAAATGCCAAGAAGAAGTTTTCAAACAGATCCCATACCTCATTCCTGTAAGTTATAAGTCGCGGGTGCTTCGTCTGGCATTCGCTCCTTATTTGCCTCACTACTAATTATGAATCTCCGAACACCTTCAGATTTAGAATATTCATGTTCTGTGCTACCTGCAGTCCCAACAAAAGGGATTCGTACTTGGACACGTTGTTTGTGGCTTCGAACTTGAGCTTGAAGAAGAGGGGAATCAAATATCCTTCCAAAGGTATCAGGAGTATGCCTGCACCATTTCCTTCTTTTGAATAGGCTCCATCAAACTATAAGGTCCAAATTTTATGTAATGTTCCAAAATTTTAGCCTCAAAGCTAAATGGAACATTAGAGTTAGCAGCAACTCTAGTCAGTGAATAAATGGGTAGAAAAGCCCATAAGTCTCCTAAGGAGGATAAAAACACTCCAAGTATGAAAGGAGACACTCTTTCAAGCTTAATAAAACACCTCCATGTGTGAACAGGGATAAAATCAAGCCACTTTGACTAAGTCAACAACACAGTAGTGGAAGGGATTGGAATCCCAGTTTCTGAGCTAGTTTTTCATTGGAGGAAGGTTTCCTTCACTTGAGGGACATGTTTGGAGAGCTGCAGAGCTGATTTCAGATATGTGGTATCAGACCACACATTTCCCATACATTCCCAGTGCCGTTCCAGCTAGGGAATGCGTTATTTTGGAGGCAGTACTCAGTGCATGGTTTGGTGGCTCCGTTGCAGAGTTTCCTTGTGATTGAGAGGTTCATCCTTTCATGGGAGGAAGCCCTTGAGGGATATACAGCAGATCAGACATCTTTCATCCTTCTACACTCATGTGCTTCAGTGTTGCAGTGATGATTCAGTAATTTTCTGAATATCACATTTTGTATGTAGAGTGTTTGACAAGAAACCCTTGCCGGGTTATCTTGTATTTTGTACAAGGAGACTAGATCTCAGTTCTTAAATCATATTTGATTAATATATGAGTAGATCTATTGTTCTCCTATTTTATGAGTGTAAACCCTCTCTTAGACTGCGCAGTCCCTTATGCAACAACTTTGGTATTTTGCAGTCTTGGGGTTTTAACACTTTTTGGCAATCCTAGGTGTGGGAGATTTGTTTAACCCACCTAGTTTACTTTGTTTTAGCTTTATTCTTGGATTTAGGTTGTATATTGACTGATCTATGGAATCCAAGAGTCCATTTCACTGTTTTATTGGATATGTTGCTAGAAGTGCGTTTTTGTGCATGATTCATGAGCTGTTCATAATTTGGAATATTACAGTGGTATCAAAGCATGATCTTTGGCTCAACTTGTGAGATCCAGCTATCAGAGGAAGGAGAGATGGACACAAGCCCGAAATCTTCAGTATGCGAAGGAAGAAAGGAAGACACGCTTACAAAGATTCTTCCAAAATATATGCAGAGCTTTCAAGGAGAGCTGAAGAAAATGAGATTGGAGATGGGATCTCCAAAAGAGGTTGAATCTAGAGTTGAATGTAGATCTGCACATGGTGAGTGTGAGCATGCAGCTACACACCATGATGCACAACGTAGTCAAGTGCCCAGATCTATCTTGAGATGGATGGGATGAGGAAGAATGACTAAGAGGAGAGCTCTTGGTGATTTTTTGCAGCAGTATGAATCTCAAACTGAGAGGTTTAGAGATCATACTGATTTCCAAAATTTTTTCAAGATCCAGGTGGAGAAGAGCAAGCAGCAGGATGCAGGTAGATTTCTTCTATCTACTTTTTCCAGATCACCTACATGTTTAACTGGAGCCTAGGTGAAGGAGCTAGATTCCTATTTGCAGCTGCACCATATTTCCGAAGATGAAGCCATCAGAGTTGTAGTGCTGCATTTCAGAGGTAGGGTTCATGCATGGTGGATTTTTGAATCTTGTTATTTAAGAAATGCAAACAATTTCTCTTATACAAGATTCATAGAAACTTTTATGGGAAGGTTTGGTGAAAAAATTCCTAAGGCACATGAGCAAGGAAAACTTGAGAAAACAAAACCCTTACATGTGATAAAGGAAACCCCATTTTAGAAAACCATGGGAAGAGCTGAAATCTTGCATTACACATTGTTGGAAGCCAGACCTCCAGTTCATATTCTTGAACAAGAGGGTATGGGGATCTCCTTTTCACAGGAGGATCCAACTGTTGAGATGTTGCCCATACACATTGAGGGAGATGAGGGCAACAATTCTGTCACATCTAGAGCACATCCAGAGCCTCATGCAAAGGAAGGAGGAGCACATGCTCCAACATGATGGATTCTTGTATCCTTACAAGAAGTTCCCCAGGATCTCATACATAGAGGTCCAAGCACAATCAATGAGCAGCATTGCAGCTGGAAGGAGGAGGTAGGGAGGAAGAGCAACATCACTTGATGAGAGGCACACTCCCTTCTCTATTTCAGAGAACCAATGCAAGGAAGAGGCAGACTAATTTGCGCCATAAAAGCAGGGGCAAGGTTGCCCAACCATCTATGCAGTCTACTCTTGACATTGATGTCTCACTTCATGGAGGCATTCCACCCGGGAGGCCACTAGATCTACAGTTGATGAGATATATCTTGTCTTTAGGTTCACCACTCTTGTATTTTGGAGAGGTGAAGAGTTTGGAGGAAGACTTTGGCATGGGGGATGTCAAAGTAGCAGGAAACAACATGAGGAGAGCTTCACGTGCCAGATCACCAGCGCTGTCTCTTCGGAGGATTGATCCTTATTGGAGTTCTCAGCTCTTGGTAGAGTACTCCAAGGATCTTTGTGCATGCATGATTCTTGATGACCCAGATGGAGATGATGGATACATGGTGGATGATGTGGTCATCTATTCCTATGGCAGGATCTTCTTGACTAGATCTTCTAGCTTTAAGGAGAAGCTGCTACATGCAACACATGAGGACTTATCTTCTATGCACTTTGATGCATATTTCCAGTTGATGGAGGAGTTCACTTGGGAGGGCATTCAACATGACATATTTCAACATATGGAGAGATGCATAGCCCGGATGGTGATAGAGAGGATGTCACAGCCACCTTCCTAGTCATCGGGAGTAAAGGAGAATTTCCAGTTGAGCCATTTCAGCTCAAGACCTCAAGTACATGATGGAGGAGGTATAATTTCACATTTTGTATTATAATTCTTTTCCTTGTTTGAGCAGCATGATGTAACAAGAAGAATGATCTCTTCTTGCATATTGTATGATGATGTACTTGCAGCTACTTGTAGCATTGATTCTGGCTATCTTTTTGATGGTCTGTGGGGGAAGCCACATGATTCTTGGTGTGCACCATTGACACCATGTTGTAACTTCATGTTTTCATCTTATGAGTTGACTGTGGCAACAAACAAGTGGCTAGCAAAGCACTTGTTATTTCTTATTTTGATGCAGGCCAAAGATGCACTGCGCTGGTTCCATGAGAGGGACCATGATACACTCTCCGGTTGTCATTTGGCAACTTGTTCTCATTGTATTTTGCTTCCATATATTGCTGATATGTATATGTTCATGAGAAGATTTTTTTGGAGAGTGGGCTTGCGATTGGAGGTGACCATTGGGAGCATGATTCTCCCCACTTTATATGCTGTACATTTCAGGAGGCACTTCATGGCTGAACTGTTTGTTGGGACATCATACAAGTTGACCATCATGACCCTACTCTATGGCTTGTATGAGGGAGAGATGAGGTAGCAACACAAGTTGTTGTTGCTATGGTTGCACTTGGGAGAGTATGGGAAAAATTCTTCCCATAATTTTCATGAGATTTCTAGAGAGGAGGAAGGCACATTCATGGTGCAAGGAGGCTACCCTTCAGCATTGAAGGATCATGAGAGACTTACATATAGGAAGAAGATCTTCTCACATATCAGCATGATGGTGGATGAATTTGGCATATGGGATGTCAAAGAGAGGAGTCATGGAGCCTTATTACAACGCTCTCACATAGGAGTATGTTTTTATGGATGGAATATTCCAGGGAGAGGATCAATCCCTTCTTCTTGCAGATTTTTATGAGGAGATTCTCATGGGAGGACTTATTAATGAACCTCACTTTCATCCAACTCACTATGTAAGGTAGGAAATGCATTTCTGTACTTGTTGATTACTCCATTGAGTATTTTTACTTTCTCACCATGTTTGGACAGTGCATTGCTCCTCAAGAGAGCAAGATTATTTTTGGGTTTCATGGTTACTTTAGGGCCAATGTTTATGCTAATAGTAGCTCATCTATACATGAATTTGGGCAAGTGTATTGTTATTTTATCTATGTACAACTGATAGACATTGATGCTTGTTTCCCCATGTTGGAAGAACAAACATATACAACTTGTAACTTGTTGCAGAACCACTTGCCACATGACATTCTCAAACAACAGTTGGGAAGACTATGTAATATCCACTTGGAGAACCTTTGGTACCATCCAAGATTGCACATAACTTTCAGAAATTTTCTGATTTGGATGCCAAATGGTGATGATGTGCCATTCATCTTGAATGGAATGGTTTGGGTTGGCATGTTTCATGATTTTCAAGGAAGGGTCCTTGGAGACTCAATATTCTTCTTGCCATTGGAGGGAAATAATGTTGCAGCCCAAGATCAGCATGCCTTCTACACTTATCATAAGTGGAGAGGAGGACAACGTGGGATAGGCCCTTTTTCCTATCATGTTCACTTATTCAGCGCACCTACATTTCAGGAGCAAAAGGTGGAGGAGATTCTTCATGAGTTGCCATGTTGGAGGGTGACTCACTTCATTTGGATGATAGCATGGGTGAGGGAGGCACTCATTCACAATGTTGATCATCACTCTTTCTTTGTGGAGGCCATGAGACAAAAAGCAAGTTTCCATTCACACTTTCCATCTTTGACTGATGTAGACCATTTGGTTTTGCACACTTGGGAGGAAGCATTGGATGACAATTTTATTGCAGATTATCTTGATACAGTGATGGAGACCATTGATGGGAGGCCACATGAGGAGGAGGGGAGGAATTTTTCTCTTCTTATACATTTTCTTGAGGACAAGAAAATATTTTGGAGGGGAGGACTGTAATGTTCCAAAATTTTAGCCTCAAAGCTAAATGGAACATTAGAGTTAGTAGCAGCTCTAGTCGGTGAATAAATGGGTAGAAAAGCCCATAAGTCTCCTAAGGAGGATAAAAACACTCCAAGTATGAAAGGAGACACTCTTTCAAGCTTAATAAAACACTTCCATGTGTGAACAGGGATAAAATCAAGCTGCTTTGACTAAGTCAACAACACAGTTGTGGAGGAGGAGGAATCCAAGGAGGAATAACGCAGTTTTGGAGGGAGATGTATCTTTGGATAGAGATGACCTAATCGAGTGGAACCAAGGGAAATAAAACTCCTATTTTATATAAGGAATAGGATGGCAGCATTATTCTTAATGTTTTAGATCATTATTCTTGTCTGCTCAGACTTTTGCTTCCTCTTGCTGTTTACCAGGGTTGCAGTGCTGTTTAGCACTGGGTGTTCTCGAGCAGGAATCCCACCTCTTTCCTTTGAGGAGCCTCATTGGGAGAGTTTGTATTCATCATTCCACATCAGGTTTTTAGGCCAAGCTTCAAACAACTTCATCAGCGCAGTTTTTCCAGAGATTGTGCAGTGTTGCTGGGTGTAGTAATATTCCTAATTTGGAATATTACATTTTATTTTCCTCTCCGCTCTTAGGATTTCCCTGTCTTGCGTAGAAAATCCCATAAGTCTCCTAAGGAGGATAAAAACACTCCAAGTATGAAAGGATACACTCTTTCAAGCTTAATAAAACACTTCCATGTGTGAACAGGGATAAAATCAAGCTTCTTTGACTAAGTCAATAGCGCAGTAGTGGAAGGGATTGGAATCCCAGTTTTTGAGTTAGTTTCTCATTGGAGGAAGGTTTCCTTCACTTTAGGGATCTGTTTTGAGAGCTCCAGAGTTGATTTCAGATCTGTGGTATTAGACCACACATTTCCCATACATTCCCAGTGCTGTTCCAGCTAGGGAATGCGTTATTTTGGAGGCAGTACTCAGTCATGGTTTGGTGGCTCCGTTGCAGAGTTTCCTTGTGATTGAGAGGTTCATCCTTTCATGGGAGGAAGCCCTTGAGGGATGTACAACATATCAAACATATTTTATCCTTCTACACGCATGTGCTTCAGTGTTGCAGTGATGATTCAGTAATTTTCTGAATATCACATTTTGTATGCAGAGTGTTTGACAAGAAACCCTTGCCGGGTTATCTTTTATTTTGTATAAGGAGACTATATCTCAGTTCTTAGAGAATATTTGATTAATATATGAGTAGATCTATTGTTCTCCTATTTTCTGAGTGTAAACCCTCTCTTAGACTGTGCATTCCCTTATGTAGCAACTTCGGTATTTTGTATTCTTGGGGTTTTATCACTTTTTGGCAATCCTAGGTGTGGGAGATCTGTTTAACCCACCTAGTTTGCTTTGTTTAAGCTCTATTCTTGGATTTAGGTTGTATATTGATTGATCTATGGAATCCAAGGGTCCATTTCACTATTTTATTGCAAATTTTGCTGGAAGTGCGTTTTTGTGCATGATTCATGAGCTATTCCTAATTTGGAATATTACATTGTATTTTCCTCTCCGCTTCTAGGATTTCCCTGTCTTGGGGGACAAGCCTTTGTCTCTTGAAGGAAATCCTAATCTTCTTCAAGCACAAGGAAAGAAAATTCACCTTCCTTACCATATACCGAGGAATTGGTTGAACCATCAGCTTTAGTGAACATTTTCACAAACCTGGACTCCCGGTATAACCTTTTTTCCTTGCCCTCGAACACTGGGATAGTGACGTAAGTTAGATCAAGCTTTATCGATCCTCCAATTTTGGATCCCTAGGATCTGGATAACAACATATCGAACCGAGTTGGGATGTCTGCCATAAGGATATCCATTACCACGCTTTTGGCCAGGATATGAGCATGGATATCTGCCATAAGGATATGAGCATGGATGTCTGCCATAAGGATATCCATTACAAAGGCATGAGGTTATGTGATGCCCTAAAATCCAACATATAATTATGTAATAAAAAGTCATGTATCACCAAGGTCACATAGAATGGAGGTGTGGTTGAGTCTTGCTCTTCTACGTGAGGTCTGAAAACTACAATGGGTCGCTCTTCTTATAGATTGAGACTATCAGGCAGGGGGCTTACACCATGAGGCTGCATAAATTGAGACGCTTGAGCTTTATATGAAGGTTGTTTTAGGAGCTCAATTAGAGGGACCAGGATCTTGACCTTTTCTAATTCTTTCTGGAGATTAAAGACTGTGGGTCCCTTTTCAGTAAGGGTTTCTTTGGCGTGCTCTTTAGGAGGGTCAGGAAAATTCAGAGACATAGATGAAGATTTTTCGTTTTTGGGAGGGTCGAAGTCTTGTTTTGTGGAGGTGGATGCAGTGGCCTTATGGGAGGCTGACTCTTCTAATGGATTCTTTCCTTTACATGCATAACTAGGAGGAGCTTGGTCTCTTGATACTGACTCTTCGTTTTGTTCTTGTACTTGGGTTCTCTTCCGAGAGGACCTGAGATCATACTTCTTGTGGCGTTGATATTGCATGAAGTCCACGAACTGTCTGCAGTAATTGTCAATATCTTGATCTTCTAGAGGTATTTCCTTCTAATTTTCCTCCCCTTGTAAAATGAGTTCACCCTCTTCGTCATCAGAGTAACGAGGAATTGATTTTCTTGACTGTATGTAACTTCCTCAACTTGGCCCTCCACTTCACCCTCCAAGTACAGAGGAGGATGAATGTGATCTTGCTACTCCTTCCTTTCACGCTGCAGTAACTTCAGAGGAGGTTTCCTGTACTGGGGATTGAATCCTCGGTTAGGAATTATTTGGTTAGATCGAGGAGAGGGATTTTTGGCTTCCAATCCAAGCTTCAGCAATTTATTTGAAAGGTTCTTGATTAATTTTTCCATGTCTTCAATTCTGTATTCTTGTGATTCTCTTTCCTTATTTGAAGTATAAGCCTCCTCTTTATTTTTCCTTCTCACTTCATGTTCTGTCTTCCCCTTGAATTTTCTAGTAAAGGTGAAGTTTTCTTCTACCTCCAATGCGTCAGTCTGAATCTGGTCTAGAGATGTAGATTTCCTTTCTCTCAAGGTGAACCCAAATTTTGGTTCAAAAGCACCTGCAAAAACTACCTTAGCAACTACTTGAGGGGGTTTTATTTATGCGAGAAGATTATTATACAACTTGTTGAACCTTTTTATGAACTCTATTACATCCTCATTATGTCTCTTTTTTAGAGCATTGAATTCAGTAAGAACATAGCCATGGTCCCTCTTCTCTCGCCAATTCAGCGTGAAGAAATTCTCCATCTCTTCCTAGGTGTGAACCGTGTTGTTGGCCAGGGATTTGAACCACTTCCAAGCTTCTCCATCCAGGGATTGGATGAAAAACCTTAGCACCACATCTAGATGCTCCATGTTCACATTATCAACAAAGGCACAAAATTTTTCAATATGTCTCTGTGCTGGAGTGCTATCTTCCCCTGTGAACTCAGATAGGAGCTTGAGATAGTCCCGTGGCATGTCATTTAGGGGCCGAGGAAGAGCTAATGGAACATACTTGTTCAGGAGGAACCCAAGTACATCCATGGGGGGAGGTGGTGGTAAATTATGGGGATGAACCTGTTGATGAAGGGGGTGAGGGATAATAGGTATTTGACAACTAGAGGGGTTGATGTTAACTTGCAAGCAGCTTTGGAGTGCTGCAACTTCATTTAATTTCTCAACCTTAGTAGTGGGATGAAATGCAGGCAGAGAGGCATCAGCCGACTGTACTTCGTCTATTATGAATGGGTTGGACCAAACAGAGTCCTCTAGGGGATATTCGAGCACACAGGCTGTGGGATCCTGACCATAGATATTTGCTTGCTGTGACGAAGAAGGGAAAGCTTCCAAAGAAAAAGGGGGTAAGTCAGTCTGGCTTGGTTGTTTTTCCTTCCAGATCCTCTTAAATATTATTTTTTTGAGATCAGATATAGAAGGGGTTTTCAATTGAGAAGTATCTGATTGGGTATGAGGCCTTGTGTAAGCCAGGATTACAGCCGACTTGAACTTGATTATAGTGGAGTCACCAAGGTGAGGGCTATGCAACTCTCAAACCTTCATGCTCACTTGATTGAAGGGTGAAATTTATATCATATCCCAGGGAAATGATTCTTCTAATTCGTTCCCCAGCAACGATGCCAAAAATATGTTGTCACTCCTCAAGACAACCTTGAGTTGCAAAAGACCAATGCCTAGGACATCTTAAGAATCAAAGGAATTTAGAATAACTTTTACTTGAGGAGTCCCTTTGAATATATCTTCTACAAGATTGGTGTATTAATGGTTCAAGATAACTATGGGAGCAGTGGTATTAATTCCGATATATATTGGATGTTTCTCGGAATGGGCTTGAGGCCGCGTAGATTTGAGTTGATGCGAATGGTATAAAGCCATTGAACAAACTCTAAAAATAAGGTGAATGAATGCTTAGAAGAATAGGGAGAAGAAGCTTGAGGGAGGCAAGATTATTTAATGATAAGAATCTGTCCTTCTTAGACTTGAAGAAGAAGGTGATCGATATAAGATTAATGGAGAGGTAATCCTGTGCCGAGCAATATTAAGGTAACTAAATGATCAACATATGAGTGCCATTTTCCCACATCGAGGATGTATGCATATTCATTTATTAAAACATCAATAACCATCATACCAAACACAAGATAATTGAATATTCGATTGACGAAAGAGAAAATAACTTAAACAAACATAAGACACACACATACATATTGTTCACCAGCCTAATTGGAATCCATTTGCAAACAAAGTCGTTGTTATATTATCTTTCAAAAGAATCTCTCCAAGATATGCATTCAAAGCTCAAAACAGTAATTACAAAAGGCCATACAGTGTGAACTCAGAACTTCCACGAAATCCAGAACCCTTATATACTCTCTGAGTTCCCTCTTTATAGTTCATACATCATAGGCTATTAGCCAAATATTTATCAAACATATATTATTTCTTGATTTTTCAGTACACATCTCAAAATAAAAGATGATACGGTTTAATTGCATCATGCCAAGAGCACTGCTCTTCGTAACAGAACATAAAGAAAACATAACAATAATAAAAATAGTACTAGGGTGAAATCGTGATTTCACCCAATTATACGTCATAACTGAACATAAAAGACAAAGTAAATAAAAGACCGCATGGGCCTGATGTTGACATGTTTAACGGTTTCACTGAGGAGTGGCATAAGGCCTCAAGCCGCATGGATGCACTGGAGAAAAGGAGGAGCCAGAGTGGCAAGATGACAGAGGCGACATTGGCTGTGAAGTAGAGGGAGCTGGTGGATGTGAGTGCTCATAACATCTTTGCCATATGATATCAGCAGGTAAAGGTGCAGAGCTGAAAAGCTCAAATAATGCATGCAGCTGAGTCAGCTCTGTGTAATCAAGGTGAGAAACAAAGAACCTTTTAACCATGGCAAGGAGAAATAATTCCTTGTTTAGTGTTGCCACCAAGGTTTCAACCTTTAGGCAAGAGGTCTTCTCTAGTGTCGAATAGGCCTTGCACTTGATCTCGAACAACTTCTGTTCATATGTGGTCGAGGGGAGCAATGCCCCCAACAGGTCCCAACATGCTAAATTAGGATCAATGCCTTTGCCTCCTATCAACTTCTTCTAGTCCTCAAGCTGCGTTGCAAGAGCCTTTGCAATTTCTCTTTCCCTTTTCAGAGTGTTTTTCATCTGAGCTAGCCTTCTCTCAGCTTTCTCTAAGGTGAGGGTGTGTTTCAACACCTCTGTATGAGACATTTCCCTAATGGCTTTATGCAGGTTCAACTTGTCTGGCAAGGGGATGGAAGCCATCTCTAGAATCATCTCTAGGGCTTTGTACTTGGAACTTGGGGGTAGGGGTTGAGAAGCAGAGTGCTGGACAATGACTATTAGCTGGTCATTCTCCACATCCAAAGCTGTCAATAACTTCGTGTGGTGCTTATCCACAAAATGAGCTAGCTCTGCTCTCAGTTTTTCCCTTGCTGACTGGTTCTTCGCCTCAATCTGCTCTCTTTTTTCTCCCTTACCCAAGGTGACCGCCTATGAGAGTTCTGAAGGTGCCGATGAGGATGCAGAGTCGTAAGAGAGCTGGAAACCCGGTTTGTCTTTTCCTTGACCTGTGTGCTGTGGGGTTTCCTCGTCAAGCTGCTTGGTGTCCTGTTCTCCCGACACCTCATTTCTTTGTTTTTTACTGAGGTGGTCCTCCTCCTCTTCATCCATGAGTCCCTGATCCATTTGATGGCTCCCCTGATCCGGGACCTCCACTTCATCGTGTGCACTGTCTTCTCTTCCTTCAACGTCTAGGGATTCAACCTCCATCTGTGTATCCAAAGCCCATCAGTAAAAATTAGCTTTCCATTCTATTAGAGGCCTAGGTTCATGCCCATATGCTAAAGACTTAATATTCTTCTTTCTTTGCATGATAAACCCTTTAGGATCATAGTGCCATACATCCCCTTGTAGGAAATTCATTTTTTGCAACAACCGCTCAAATAAGGGGAGTGCGTCTCTCGAACTGATAGTGAAAGGGCCTACAACATTTGGGAGCCTCAGAATATATCCCTTCTTTGCGGGGACAAAGTGAGTTTGGTCACCACTCAAGACTTGGTGAATAAACTCAAGGGCGAAAATCATCATGGACATGAACACTGGCAGATGGTAAGGAGGCACTTCTACACCATAAACCCTGATATCAGTATGATCTTCGAATAAATACCAATACTCAACACAATCTGTCTCACTGAACTGGAGCAACTCCTTTTGCTCAGGAAAAATCCTTGGCGGGGGGATGTCATCCATGACGAATTTCATGTACCCCTTTCCCTCTAGGTGTTGGTGAACTGAGTGATCTCAGTATGATCTTCGAATAAATACCAATCCTCGATACAATCTGTCTCACTGAACTGGAGAAAATCCTTATGCTTAGGAAAAATCCTCGGCGGGGGGCTGTCATGTATGATCTCATAAGACCTATACATGAAATCCGTGAAAAATTTTGTGTACCCCTTTCCCTCTGGGTGCTGGTGAACTGAGTGAGTCCATTTGAAAATAGATTTTGGCTCAACATTTCTCACATAGAACTTGTCTAGGCCTAAACCCTCGAACTTGTATGCATGTTTGAACAAGAATAGGTAGAACACCAAGGAACAGTATCTAAAACAAATAGAGGATGATATGTCTTGAAATTGAGCTATAATAGCGGAGGCCGAGAAGGTGGGGATATCCAGTAGAATCCCAGGTTGCATCATGAGCTCTAGAAACCCTAGACGAGCGGTTGTTACCCCATCCGCGTTGTCTAAACCCAACATTCCCGAGATGACCGCTAGGATGGGTTGTGTGGTGTCACGATAGGGACAACGAGATAGTCTCTGTAGGTGGGAGGGAAGTTAGGCTCGACATGGTGATGAGCACGAGGAAGCCTCTTTGTTTTTCTAGGGGCAGGTTTGAGAAATGACATGAGAGGGTGAATTTCATGAATTCAACACACTCTTGAGTGGAGGGGTAGCACAAAGATTTCCTGATTAGCTGAGAGGTAATTTTGAAGAATTTAACCGCATAGGCAGAGAGGAAGATATAATTCCGCTCAATGTAGGAATCCGCGAGCCAAGCTATGAACTCAGGGAAAGGATGGACTGACGAGGTAATTTGGTAGTAGAGCCCCGAATCTACAACCCTAAAAAAATCTTCGCCCCAACATTTATAATCCAAAATATTGGTCTTCATACAGGCCACATTGAAAGGAGAAATGGTGTCACAGAGTTGGGAGTGGGAATCCATGAGAGGCTCGGGTCTGGGGGCAATTCTGGCTTCGCGAGCCTGTGGGGTTTCGGGGCAGTTTGCTTCATCTTTTCCATCATAATTGTTAGACTCCTGTATTTCACAGTATCACAAGGTGACTGATTACTTATATTTATCATACTGAAAATAATATTCCATGGCTATCATTTATTTTTAGATAAATAAAGGGAACTCCTGATTGTAAAGAGCTTCAAAGGAATCAATCCACCTCTCTGTCCAATGGAAGGAAGGAAGTGTTGCTGACAAGGTATAGTAGGGATCAAACTTTAGTTTTTCTCTCGTTTCATTTCATATTCATTCACCCTCTTTCCCCCCTTCCATTCCTCCATAGTCTCCCATGCTCTGAATCCCACTCAAATCCCCCCAAAAACCCACATAGATAACTTTTCCGGGCTTAGTACTTTATAAACGCTTTTATCATAAAGTTTCAGACTTTATAATTATAAGCTCTGCCACCCACGAATAGCCATGTTATATTAAACTTTATCTTTATATATATATATATATATATATAACAAGACCCATTTAATACCTTTGGTGGGACCCCTTATGCCTCATCGCATATCGCCGTCGCAATGTTGTGTTATAAATCAAATGTCAAAACTTATAAAATCACTGATGCATATAATGTGGGACCAAATCCCCGCCACCCTTTCCTTCTGTATAATTTTTCCTTTGAAAAGCATTAAACTTTACCTATTCATGGCTTTTCCCTTGTTTCACTTCCCAATTCCCGATCGCGATCAAAAGTGGTCCCTAATCGCACTTCACAAAATTTACATATTTGGCATGGAAGCTAAACTCTAAATGTTGAGATCGCCGATTTGCGATTGCGATATCGCATCGCATTTCACTTACCATTGTGCGCGCCCGCAATTATATCCATTTAGTTTTGAAATGCGATAAGCTGGCCCCACCTCCGCAGCTCTGCTCCGACTTCATAAGCCGTTGCAATACATATGAATATCATATAAATTCCATAATACTTATAGCCTTACACTTTTCGCCGATTCATAAAAACTTCGCCGCATTTTCCAGCAGGTCCCTCTTCCTCGCATTTCACAAAATTTAAAAGTTAACCCTCGCAAGTTAAAATATTTAACTTGTGATGCGACCCAAGCGCAGATCGCGCATCATAAGTTTTAAAAGTTAGTTGCCAAGTTAAATGTTAAAAATGTTGATGTACGATGTGCGATGCCCGGTGGGGCCCAATCACAAATCGCACGTTGCAAGTTTTAAAGATTAAAGTGAGAAGGGTAAATGTTATGTCCTGCACCGTTCGAAGTGCGATGTTAAGTCCCGCGCCTTGGGTCTGAATTATGGCTTCCAAAATAATATCTACCAGATCTCATCCTGACCCAAATCCCCCTGCAATAGTTGAAAATAGAGAGAAAATCCTAAGAAAAACTCCCAGATCTAAAAATCCAACTATTAGTGGGCCTGTTCACAAAACGAGTTCCCTCCCTGAAAACCTTGCAACCTTACAAGATATCCAGTTCGACCTACACTTTGAGAAAATCTTATTCAAAACCAAATCTCAGAATTGGATAGACCAAGCAGCTTTTGATCCAGCCATATTAGAACAAAGTTCATTGGGGAAGCCTCTACCTCCAATCAAACTGATTTTCAGCTTCTCCAACACTTTGACTCCCTTCAAGGTCTGGTAACAGAGCTTACCTCAACTATTGATGATGCTTATCTTCAGTAGTCTGTAGAAGTATCTGCTCTGAATGCAGCAACTCCTTCTGTTTTTTCCAAGTTTTCTCATCCTCAACTCAATTACTCAAGTGTAGCTTCAACTCCTACCTTTCCCCCTAGAGTGCCGAAACCTCCACTCATACACCCACTGTCCACCTTCCTCCATTTAACCCCCCACCCCCCTTGGTAAACCCTCCTCTTATCAACCCTCACTGGGTAGCCTGGTATGCTCCGTTAGTGCTACCATAATCTATGGTGCCTATGCCACAATATTATCATTCCAAAATCCCACATTTTGATGGAACTGGTCCCGAAACTGCTCAACAACATCTGGACAAAATGAATGATGCTTTTGGCTACCAAGAAATTGAGGATGAAACTTGTTACACCATTTTTTGGTCATCTAACCTGCTACTATTAGATGGACCTAATTTCACCATGTAAGACCAATTTTACCCTAATTAAAATTGCTTTCACTATGAAAAATAACTTAGTAAACCACCTTTATTAAGTTGTTTATGGTCTAAACAGGAAACCCCATGAGGAAATTTTAAATAAATCTATATTTGTTTGAATTTCCTCAAGGAATAATTAGTTAAACAACAATTTAATTAATATTCCTAGTCATATTTAACCCAAAACACGGAAATTAATAAGATAAATCACTACTTATCTTATTATTTTCTAGGAATAATTATTTAAACCTTATTTAAATAATATTCCTTGTTAAATTTGACTAAATCATTTATAAATAATTAAATAAATCATTATTTATTTGATCATTACTCAACCACATCCTTAAAATAATAAATAAATAATTTATTTATTTATTATTTACAAATAAAGGGATTTGACCCAAGTCAAATTCTTTTTCCCTCCAACAAATATAATAAAATATTCCATAAAAGTTGGATCTAGATTTGATTAATAATATTTTAATTATGCACCAATATCTAGACTAACTCAATATTTTGTTATAAATAGAAGGGTTTTTCCTTTCATTCACTACCTTTTTTTGCCTAAAGATCACTCTGGATCTATACTTTTGGTCTGACTTTGATCCACCATCATTGTCATGTTTTGCTACCATTTTTCTTGTGAGCTCCCTTTAAGTTACATTTTTTGTCTGGGTTTTCTACACCATCAAGAAAGAGAGATTTTAGATATGAAGTGCTGAGGACTTACAAGAACCCATCCCATTGAGGAGGACTGGTAACATCCTTCAATGCTCTCTCCCAGGTGCCATTAATACAAAATTATTTAAACATATTTTTGTCTTTTCTATTGGATGCATGGAGCAACTCATGTTTTTATTTACTGCTTAATGTATTTTAATGCATAGATCTAGATTTTTACAACATTTATCTTGGTCACCTAATTGCAGATCTAAAGATACTGGTATTCATCTTTGCTGTTAGGGCTGTTTGTTATGCACGACTAAAGTGAGCCTTTTTCATACACTTGTGATTAAGATTCATACTAACAACTGGTGACTCCACATGGGTTTACAATTATGACCACTGTCATTTTTCAGATGCCTGCATATCCAACTACTTCAAACCTAGGATTTATCTTCAGCTTCTTTTTTTGCTTTTCTTGATGTTGTTTTTAACCTATAAAACCCTAAAACATTAAAAATTATAACTTTCGTGTGTTTTCAGACCTATTGCGCAGGTGATCGGCATCAGCCGTAGCTGAGACGACACATTCTTCTGAAACCTACTCTCGAGAGTGCCAAAAGTGTAGGTCACACTTTTTGGGCCAAAACATGTGATCTGAACCTCCAGGGCGCAAAAAACAGGCCAAAACCTGCAATCTCTGCAGAAATCAGGTCAGAAACTGCAACCTGGACTTTTTGCAGGAGTTTTTTTGAAGTTATCTGGGTTTGTCTGGGCCTTTGTCCAAGGTTGTCTGACCTCCGTCTCCACCTTTTTTGGACTTGTACTTGTTCTGTTTTACTAAAAAATGTGGGAACCTAGCCCCCTAGGGCTTCAGTACCCTCCACCTTTTGTGGAAGAGTTTTAGTTGCTGCAGGTTGCCTGAAATTTCACTGTGTTCAGCCATTTTTCAGATCTGATATCTTACCTTCAAATCACCTTCAGATTGGTTATTTATCCATCCAAAACACCTCCTTTATTTTTTTTGGGTTTTCCTCTAGGGTCCCCTTCGCTTCCCTCTAGGATGTAGCCTTTCGCCACCTCATTTACAACAAATTTTCCTCTGATTTTTTGCTGTTTTTCTGCACCTATTTCCAGCAGATTTTACCTTTAGATCATTTTCCCTCCTGAATTTAGATCTATTGGCAATTTTGGTGTGTTTTGACTAGATTTTTTCCCACCTACAGACTAATTGTTGAGAGGCCCGCCTCCTTGGGTTTAGATTAATTCATAATTAGCTATTTATTTTCTGTTATTTCAGTTTAATATACTATTATCTGCAGGTTTATTTACAATTATACACCACACTTTTTATTTTTCTCTACAAATGTCCGGGTTTAAAAATTAAAATTTACACACTTTACACACACACCCTAAGCAAAGAAGAGCCTGGTTAACACCGCTAGGAAAAGACTTTAAAACATTGTAATCAATTGATCCTGCACCTCTCTACCCTTGTTTTGACATTGTAATCAATTGATACAACAACTCCTAGCCCTTGTTGGTCTCTCTTCCCTTTGTGCCATCATCATTGCGCCACCAAGGCATTTATCCTAAAGTCTTCTTGGCCTTCATCCTCAGTTTTTGGTAGGAAGACTTACTCCTCCACATAGGATTCAAGTTAGTCCTCCATCGAGTTTGCACTCCGAATCTTCTTCTGATTCATTGGGTTCTCCTTCTAGTTCCGCACCCGATTCTCCCCCTATCACCTTCACCATGTTTGGTTCAGGATCTAATGCTGGTGGTATCCCCAACCCTAATGCTGGGAATACTACTAGTGGGACCGCAACAGGAACTACCCCGACTGCTCCCTTGCTCCCCTATATGGCAGGCCTCAGTATTCTCGATTTTAACCACTTGATAAATGACCCTATACATCATGATGTTGGTTGGCCTACTATTCCAACCAATCTCCCTTCCAACATCCCCAATTTTGAAGGTCTTGCTAGAGAAGATCCTACAAATCATGTTCGATCTTTCCACATGTGGTGTTCGTCTAACTCCATTACCGATGTCTCTGTCTGTCTTCGGTTGTTCCAACGTATGATTACTGGTGAAGCTTCTAAGTGGTATGTTGATCAAGCCTCATCCTCTCATACCACCTTCGTGACTCTAGCCCAGGACTTTTTGTCTTATTTGCAGCTTCCCCTTCATTATGACACTGGTACCGAAATTTTGACTTCTTTTCATCAATAGTTTGTGACCCGCCTATCCGATCATATCTAGGAATGGAAGATAAGAAAGAGCCTATGTCAAGCCCCTACCTTCGAAGACCGTGTTTACATGGATTGGTTCCTTTGATCTCTTTTTCCTGCTATCGGCAAAGATGTCGCATCGCACTTCCCTCAAACCGAAGAAGCCGCTCTCCAGATTGTGTTAAAATATGACCTGATCTACGCTTAGTCTGGTTATGTTTATATCGTTCTACCTGATCTTCCTAGACCCAATGGTGCCAACGCATCAGGGGCATCTCATGTCGTCGACGGTATTGTTGGAGCTATTTCTCATCCATACGCTCAGCCTCCCATGTGCTATGGTTTTCCTCAGGGAGGGGCCAACACCTCCAGCATTTTCCCCCCTCCCGGTAGCATGTATCGAGGATACGACATGCCTTCTCCTTTTGCCCAACCTCCTATTTACCACAATGTTATCCAAACTCCTTATTATCCGTATCCGCAACCTGGTGCTCCAGCTCCTCCAGCATTAGCACCTCTGCCTCCCTTGCCTTCTCAACCCCTGCAAAAACAGCCACTGCCCCCTCAGGGGCAGGTGTATGCACAACAGGGCGCGACTAATCCTCCTCTTTCCAAAAAGAAGAGGAAGGGCACTCAAAATCAATCTTCCCTCGGTAATCCTGGACCTAATCCTCAAGGTAATGCACCTAACACTGCTAACCAGTAACATGGCACTCAGCCCAAGCAAGACAGGCTTGTTCGCATGAATAAGTCTTGTTCATGTCATGGTGTTTATGGTCATTACACGCATGATTTTCCTCTTCTACCACAGATAAGACAAATGTGGGAGTCTCAAGTAGCATTGCGAGGACAACAAGCCTCCCCTTCCGTCCCTCCCAATCCTATGCCTAGTCAACCGGCTGTGTTTACTAATCCTTTCCCTCAGCAAGGATTTGTGGCTACCCAGCCACCTAAAAGTTAGGTGGCCACTCAACCTCCTCCATCTGGTACCTTTGATTACTTGATTCTCATGATGAATTCTAACCAACCTATAATCGTATACCTCAACCTTAAGACTCGGTCCCGTCAGTACAACAAGCCTCCCGCTACGTCTGCCCCTGAGATCCCTTCTTCAGGTTCTACAAAGCCTCTTTCGAAAACTAATGGTCCTTTACAGATCCCTAAGCCTAAGGGAGAGGTTCATACCAAGATCCCTAAGAAACCACTACGCTGAAATGTTGCTTCTGGAAAAGTTGCCCATTCGTATAGTATAGTAGATGATTTGGCGTAATCTCCTGCTTCCATCTCAATGCTAGAACTCCTCCAGTTGTGCCCTTCACAACGAAAAGCTCTACTATCTGCCATGGGAATTGTAGATCCTTCAGATGATCATTTGATCGTCTTCGATGTTGACTGGTAAGAACATCCTCCTCTTCCTACTTCCGTCGCCTTCCAAATCTCGGTCAAGATCCGGAATGCCAATGTTTCCCGTTGTATCATTGATGATGGGGCATCCACCTATGTGATGTCCGCTTCGGTTTGGAAGAAACTCGGATCACCTGAGTTGGATCCTTCCACAATCACTCTTCGAGTGTGGGATGGCCACGCCTCCCAGCCCATTGGCCTATTCCGCAATTGTCCTATTACGCTTACGGGAAAGACTGTTTGTGTTGACGTAGAAGTCATTGATGCCCCCTTAGATTACAATATTCTATTGGGTCGTAGATACACCTATGCGATGTCTACTGTCCCATCTGCGGTCCACTGGAAGATGTCCTTTCCCCATAATGGAAAGATAGTCACCATTGACCAGTTGACATATTACGAACCAAAGTCTCAGACCTCCCCTGAGTCCATCATCTATTTGGTGGCCAATAAGCAAACCGTTAATCCTTTGACCAGTGTCTCACCGGGAGTGTACAAAGAACCCTCTTTTCTTGGTACGTTCCTTGGTCTTCCTCCTCCTGTCTCTGATCCCAGTTCATCAAATGTTTGCATGATGCAATCATCTTGGGCTTCCCTCAAGCAGCTCACTTCAGCTAGTCAGCAACCTCGCCCTCCTCAACCTACTCCTAGCCCTTCGATTAAGCCTTATGGACCCCCTCCTTTTGGCCCTTCACCTATAGCTGGTATCCATGAGCCTCTTTATCCTCCTGGAACAGTTCCTCCAGGACTTAACCATCTTGGAGCCGTCCTGCCTGGCCATTAACCCTCTGGTCAGATACCATTCCTCGCTCCCCCTCCTGGAGTGTACTCGGTACCTGTCATGGTTACCTTATCTCTTCCTAACCTGACCCTGGGGATTCCCGTCTAGTACCTTGATCCCCCAGCCGCTACCCCACCTGGTCAACCCAAACCTTATCTTGCTTTCACCCCAGTTGAATCAGTTCCCATGACTTCTCCCGTTGCTACAGTGCCTCAGCCACCTCAACAGGAACCTTCTCCTGTTGCGACAACTTCGGGTAAAATGGGCAAAGCTCGCAAGAGGGCATAAAAAGACAAGGCTGCCCCAACTGACCCTGCTCCTCCTCTGCCTCCAAAGCCTTTTGCTTTGGGTGATGTTTTCGGTCATGCCACCCATACCTATCCCGAGTTGCCCCGTATCAAGCCCATGGTTAATGTTGCATTCCATGAGTCTACAGTCCTTGAAGCCTCTGTTTCTTCCTGGACTGTAGCCAAGAACCCTAAGACTATTCACACCAATCAACCTTGTGCTTTGTGTGATATCCATGGCCATTATTCCCACCATTGTCCCCGCCTCAAAAGTTACTGTGCCTCTTTGGAGGTAGTCTGGGAGTACAAGATTGAACAAAACTAGTCCACCTCTCCCGTTCTTACGCAGTATGCTTCGGGCCAGCCTGAGCATTTACTTTCTCCCATTGACATTCCCCCTCCTGATGTCGAGATGATGGATCCTGTGGCCACCATCCTCTACCTACCATCATCCATGAGACCCTCGGTGGAAGCTCCCTCTGAATCTTCCCCTGTTGTTTCGCTTGACCTCCCTTTAGCGATCACCCTGGGCTCAACATCGGTAGATCCTTTATCTGTTTTTTCTTCCCTCATCCTCCATGACGATGCACATGTGGACCTTTATTCTCATGATGATGAGTCAGGTAGCTTCACCGCATCATGTGGTCTCCCTCCCTCTATTCACGCGATATTCTATTGTACTGATGATGACATCATGGAAGCCTTGTCCACCCCTGACCTCATCTTCCCTGCCCATAAGCAGAATGGCACCATCCGTGTCTATGGTGACTTTCTTGGCCTGAGCACAAGCTACACCCATGGTAGCTCCCACACACCACCTTCCCGTCAGTGTGCAAGTATTAGGCATCCTACCCAGATCACTCCCTCTTGTAGTGTTTGTTCGATTTCTACTTTGCCCTCAGGTTTCCAGCATTGTTCATCATCCTCCCATTTGTTGTCTTGTGGCACCTTTCAGATGGACCCTCTGTCCACACCTTATATCGGTTATGCCAATGGTGCAAGTCCCTACTCCTAGAATCTAGCCTCAGCAGGTTGGGCCATTTTTACCCCCTTACATTCGTTTGTTCTCTCGAACGGTGTATGCATTGGTACTGCCACCAATAAGTAGGCCAAATATGATGCAGTGCGAGGTTTATTAGCCGATAGACATATGACATGCCCATAGAATGTTACAAAAACTAAAAATTGGGGGCACCACCTTCCCCTACACCTAATCACTATCTGGAGGATCCCGAGCCAATGGCTCTGCTCCTGTAGCTCGTACATTGCGCATCCCTTGTTCGGCCATCGCCATGCGCCGCATGACCCCTTGCCACTCCGAGGGTAGAGCAATACATGGCTCTATGAACTGATCATATAAGTCTTCCTAGTTGCACTCTGAAACACCAGTCAGAAGCCTCTAACATCTATGACAGATGTCCTCCAGGAGGGCTGCTGCATCATCATTATGCGGCGCTCTCGATCCACTAGGTCCTACAACTCCTAATACTGTAGGCCGTCCCATATACCCATCCAGTTTTACCGGTGCTGTATCTGCATACCAAAAGTGAAAGAATCAGTACCATATACAATATTCTGAAACTTTACAATGCACATAAAATATTAGCAACTTATCACTTACCATCGGGTCCCCATACTCGACCAGGCGGCAGTGGCAAGTCCGGGTCCCCACGATAACTCATCCCACTATAGGGATAATCTTCTATGTATAATGGCATATGATCCCAATGAGCAAAGAAATTGGGTCGGAACACCTGTCCAACTTCCCCACCTCCTCCTCTCCACAATAGTCACCCCCATCGGCGCATCCTGGGCTCCCTCAGGCCCCCATCCCGGAGTTGTATACGAGGTCCAAGTGTTGGGATATTCTCAAAGAAGAGAGAGCACAATACTGTACCATATGAACAGTCATGGTTCACTTGCCGCTTGCATAAAGAAAACTGTCATTTCAGCGACGACAGCATCATCTGGGCCCACCCATAGTAGGTCCCATTCAACACACTCTCCACAAGCATCATATGCCCTCCAGTGATGTGGTGGAGTGCCTGGTTGCCTAGGATCCATAGCACTGCTGTGGCCATAACACAAGTCTCTAACCTCTCTAGATCCCCGATGGGTATCTATGTCCCCTTGACTTGGAGACCTGGTCGACAATGGCACTCTAAAAAATCCATGATGTTCCATCCTCGCGGTAACACTGGATGAGTATTCCTGACCATCCCAAGTGGTGGGAGAACAGTCATAAAATATATATCCTGGACTGTCAGCTCGATCCGGTGTCCCTGCACTATAAAGAACTCATGGTTTGGACCCCAATAGCTAACAATCTCTACCAACAAGGGCCCTCGAGCTCTCATCAAAGGGCTCTCCACAAACTTCAGAACCCCAAACCGGGACAATGCACTGCAGACACCTTGATCCTCTTGGATCTCCGACTGTAATGTGTCTAGGTTTCTCTCTCTCCAGTTGATTCGTAATTCTACCATATCTACACAAAACCATCATATTTTTCAGTGTACAAATAGGAAAGACTGTATCCAAACATAAAAACCCATTTCTCAGCCAAAAAACAACACAGAAAAACCCCTCTCTGTCAGGTCGCACTTTTCAGGCCCAATCCTAGGATAGGTCGCAGTTTTTTGCCCAAAACCTGCTACCCAGGTCGTAGTTTTTGCCCCAAAAATTGTGACCTGGCTGTGAAGAGGAGTAGGGGTTTGTTCCTAAGCTCTAGGGACCTAAACTGAACTTTCAATCCACTGAAATGAAAGAGTAGGGTTAGGCCTCTTACCTGCAACTGTTGGATCTCGATTCCAACGGTCGGTTTGTATGCTACGATCGCTGAAAGATTTAGGGCCTTCTCTCCTCTCTACATTCACCACAACTCCACTTGAAAATGAGTGAATTTGGAGGGAAAATGACTTATTAAAAGAGAAACCCCTGATTTTTCTCTCGCCTGCTGTGGCCAAACTGTAGCTTAGTTTGAAAAACCGTCTGTACTCTTGGAAAGCTCTCACCGAGCCCTCAAATGGGTATCTGTTAGTTTTTTGTGATTTGATACTTCACCAAGACACATTTTTTCCAAGAAGGATCACTTCACCATTCCTCAAAATCAAATTTCTTCACTTGCAACACCTGTACTTCGGGCACCATTTTGCCTCCATGCTTTTCCATGCTCGTGTCGATTTTCATCGTGAGTTACCATCTTGTAATCATGTCTTTATGGTCCCCATTGGACCTTTACTGTGTGGCAACATCATCGAGTTGCCCTTGTTTAGAGCATCCAAGTTGAGTCATCATTGCATTCAGGGAGTCTATCCCGAGTCCCTTTGTATCTCGATATAGTCTTCCATCCTTCATTGCTTGATTCCTCTCTCGTGTCGCACATTATGGCCTTCAGTCCTACTGTCCCCCATCCCTCATGATATTGTGTTAGTCGCTGCGAGGTCATCTATGCCCTTTATGCTCTAACAAGGGAAGTTGTCCGTCCGCTACTCAGTACCCCCCACTTCATCATCATCCCTGGTTTCAGTCTGTCAGTCGCTCTACTATTTTCTCTCGTGCCTTAGTTAAGGATCTCTTATTGCCTCACCTATGATGGACCTCCTTCTGTTGACATCAGATCATTCATTCCAGAAGATAGGTCTAGAGGGTGGTGTACCTTGGTTCCAACTTCCACTCTTGTTCGGTGCCTCGGATCAGGAAAAGGGACTCCTTATAGCCCTTTGACTTGATTGTTTCTCAGCTCTAGCTCCTTTCAGCATGATCGAGATCCGTGATTCCCGGGTGTGTGTGAGATTTTTCAACCCTCATGAGGGGGTGGCCCTATAGGTAGCTCCCCACATGCCCGGATGACCTCTTCATTACAACCTTTGATGCAGCTCCATAGATTTGATGATGTCGGCCTCAACCGCTTGCAGCGCCTTTTTGTTTGCATGTATCAGTCATATTTTCAAAGCCCTTTCCTATTTACAGGGGCATTTGGGTTGTATTTGTATCTCATGTACTCAGATATTATTGTATAAGTCCTGGCTATTATCCCAAACATAGTATGTATGTGGGATTCATTATCATGTTTTTTATCTGGCTCATGTTTATGCCAGCATGTACTATATAGTTCAGTCCCTTGTTTACTGGACGCATTATTCTTTGTACTTTGTCTCGGCAGGCATAGGTATGCCTCCCCCGCCGCCTATAGCACAGGTACCCACTCATAAAACATAATTGTCGCACCTATAAGTCTCGCCTCCTCAGGGTCTAGTCCTCTAGTGCTTTGGTCTACCTTATATTTCTCTCTCTCTAACTTCCCCTTCAGTGTGTAGTGATTGAGTTCTTACAACATACTTCGGTCATACGATTGACTCCTAACGCTCACACGTTGGGGGGCAATCTGTTACACCATTTTTTGGTCATCTAACCTATTACTATTAGATGGACCTAAGTACACCATGTAAGACCAATTTTACCCTAAGTAAAATTACTTTCACTATGAAAAATAACTTATTAAACCACCTCTATTAAGTTGTTTATGGTCTAAACAGGAAACCCCATGAGGAAATATTAAATAAATCTACATTTGTTTGAATTTTCTCAAGGAATAATTGGTTAAAAAATAGTTTAATTAATATTCCTGGTCATATTTAACCCAAAAAAGGAAAATTAATCAGATAAATCACTATTTATCTTATGATTTTCTAGGAGTAATTATTTAGACCTTATTTAAATAATATTCCTTGTTAAATTTGACTAAATCATTTATAAATAATTAAATAAATCATTATTTATTTTATTATTTCTCAACCACATCCTTAAAATGAAAAATAAATCATTTATTTATTTATTATTTACAAATAAAGGGATTTGACCCAAGTCAAATTATTTTTCCCTCCAACAAATATAATAAAATATTCCATAAAAGTTGGATCTAGATTTGGTTAATAATATTTTAATTATGCACCAATATCTAGACTAACTCAATATTTTGTTATACATAGAACGGTTTTTCCTTTCATTCACTACCTTTTGTTGCCTAAAGATCACTCTGGATCTATACTTTTGGTTTGACTTTGATCCACCATCATTGTCATATTTTGCTACCATTTCTCTTGTGAGCTCCCTTTGAGTTCCATTAATTGTTTGGGGTTTCTACACCATCAAGAAAGAGAGAGTTTAGATCTGAAGTGCTGAGGGCTTACAAGAACCCGTCCCATTGAGGAGGACTGGTAACATCCTTCTATGTTATCCTCCCAGGTGCCATTACTAAAAAATTCTTTAAACATATTCTTGTCTTGTCTATTGGATGCATGGAGCAACTCATGTTTTTATTTATTGCTTAATGTCTTTTAATGCATAGATCTAGATTTTTGCAGCATTTATCTTCGTCACCTAATTTTAGATCTAAAGATATTGGCAGCCATATTTGTTGTTAGGGCTGTTTGTTATGCACGGCTAAAGTGAGCCTTTTTCGTACACAACTATCCAAATGAGAATGTTTGCTCAAATTTTAGGGGGAGAAGTAAAAAAATGGTTCAAAGGCTTGACCCCTAATAGTGTCTAGGACCTCCCTGCCCTTCACCAGTTGTTCATAAATAAACGGGAAGTTAACAAAAATCCTCTCCAAATCCTGTCAGAATATGAAAACATCAAGAGAAACGTTGGGGAGAGTGTCCAAGATTACTGCACTAGATTCAACAGTATATACGATGCCCTCACTCCTCACATTAAACCCCCATAAGGCTTAGCCCTAATGAAATTTTCAGATGGTTTTGAGCCAGAGATGGCTTATCAGCTGAGAGAAAAAGATCTGGCTACACTGGAAGAGATGCAGAGGAGTGTTGTAGGTGTGGAAGCAAATCTGATTGCAAAAAGGGCTATAATGAGAAGTGAGAAAAGAGTCATGATTAGGGAAGAGACTGTAGCTTCCACTTCCTATGCCAAGATCGATAGTATGATGAGAACAATGGAGAGAATCAACTTGAATGAGAGAGCTGTCCCTAGGGAAAATCAGCCAGCTCCTCAAAATAGAAACCAAAACTTTAGAAGAAACCCCCCTCAAATAAGAAAAAGAGAAAAAAGAGGACCTGACCAGAAAATTAGGCCTCCATTCCAAGAAAATTATGCTGATGAGGATGAGGGGGTGGTTGAGGAGCTAAAGGAAAGTCAAATTAATCTGATGGGAATTAATGATGAAGATACCGTTTTCCTCACTAAAGAAGAACAAGTTGTATTTTCTTCGACTCAAACTGTAGTAAAATTTGAAGAGACTGAAGATTATAAACAAGGATTCAGGAATGCCATCATGGAGGTGCATAGACAATATAACCCCCGAAGCAAGAAAACTTCAGATATCCCCAAGAGAAAAAATTCTCAAAACTCTGACACTAAGGCCCCTGAAGTTGATCCCAAGAAAGCAACGGAGAGTTCAAAGAAAATTACTAAAATAATAAGAAATAATGATCTAGTAAGCAGCACTAAAAAACCAACAGTCAGCCCAAGAAAAACTGTTCCAGTTGATATCCCTAATACAAGTCAAAAATCTCAAATGGCTGCAAAAATAGTGCTTGAGAAAAGTGATTGAAATCTGCCAAAGATACAGACACCATTCAGTATTGAGAATGAAATTTCAAAAATAAAAATCTATGTCCATCTCACCGAATTAGTAAACCAAGATTTATATAGGTCTCAAATCCTAAAAGCACTGAACATAGGAGAAATCACTGATACTGTCAATCTAAATGATGACAAACCTGAACTTTTTTTTGGGCTAGAAGTAGAGGGAAAATTCCAAGAGGGAGGTGTTCCCCCATTTTATCTTAGTTTGAATATTCATGATAAAATTATCTATAATGCCATGATAGAATTGGGTGCATCTCACAACCTCATGCCAAGGGCCGTTATGGAGAAACTCGGCCTGGAGATCACTAGACACTACAAAGACCTGTACTCATTTGACTCCAACAAAGTTAAATGTTTGGGCCTCATCAAAGATCTCTGTATTACATTAGGCCAAATACCGGCCAAAATTCTAGTGATGGACATAGTGGTGGCTAAGATCCCTCCTAAATATGGTATGATTTTATCACACACATGGGGAGCCAAGCTTTCAGGCACTCTCCAAATGTATATGACTTATGCTACCATACCAGTTTTTGGCCAACAAAGGAGATTGTATTGGGAGACTCTAATGAAATACATGGTGAGAAGTTAGGAAAAGCCTCATAACTACCCACTATATTCTGTCCACTCTGATCTTGATTTATTCTTTACAATGATGTAAATATTAATGAGCAAGTAATTGAAAGAGAAGAAGACCATAAGAAAGAACAGTTAGTCCAAATGGAAATTGTGCAACACAAGTCTGAAAATGTACCCTTTTGGAACATGAGTTTTGATGGTTCATGTGGCAAAGATGGCTTCATAGCAGGTGTGCGGATACACAATGCTGATAATAACTACGTAGAAGGGCACTCTTACAAGCTAAAATTTTAGTGTACCAACAATATAGAAGAGTACGTGGCACTCCTTTTGGGTTTACAATTGCTCAAGAAACTCGGAGTCAGGCTTTGCGAGGTTGATCTTGCAATGGTTCAACCAGATCAGGCCCTAAATCCTTATACCTCGACCTCATTGGGGACATGCAAAGAAGGATTGAGAAAGAGAAAACCGCTATGATACCACTGATCTAGATTTATGAAAGAACAAAACAAAATGCTTAAATACACATAAACACAGAGATGCAGCAGAAATGAAACTTCATTTCATTAATATCACATAATTGAAATATGCTTACATATAGAATGGAAATAAACTAGCTAGGGCATTGGTAACTTATCTTTGATAAGAGATGTGGTGAATACAAGCGTCTGAACTGTGTTATAATGAGGCTCAAAGGCTTATTTATTATTGAAAAAAAATGGAAAACCCTAAACATCCAAAAGACTAACCCTAGGAGATGAAACACCAAACTATGGGCCCTGTTGGGGTAAATTGGCACATAAATTTCATGTGATCATAACTTTGGCATGCGATCTCTGTTTTACGCACACAACCTTGTTAGAAAGATATATCCAAGGAAAACAATGTTGATAGTGAAATTCGAGTTGAAGACTCACATTTTTCGACTGTGAGTTTCCAAAAACACGTATATTAGGGCCTAAAAAAGGCTCCAGAAGTTCAGGACCCAAAAAACTTCCAAAATAGTAAATTGTGCTACAATTAAGGAAACTGAAAAACCAAAAGAAACAATGGTGGGGGTGCAAGTGGAATAGGTGGGTGACCACCAATATCCACCTGGATCATAGCTTGGGGGCATACTCTCACCTGGGATCACCTTAAGAGAAAGGGATATGATGGACCATCATCATGTCAACTTTTCTTTCAATAGAGAACATTTTCCTTACATGCCTATTAGCAAGACACATTTTGGAATTCCTCCCATAGATCTTCAGATGTAGTCTACCCTCCTCGAGAGTTTTGAAAATTTAAATGGATCAACGGTTTGGACGGAATTTTAAAAACTCGATTGTTTCACGAGCTTGATAATTGGATTTAGGATTTACTCTTTGGAACTTGTGGAAAGAAAGAAATATTAGAGTTTTCAATATGAAGAAAATATCATTATAAACATTAAAAGAGGTAATCCTTCTCAAAATCTGGGAAATGATTCTTTCGTGCTCTTGGACTATTGATAGTTGGAAAGTGGAGGAATTTGAACAATATATTTTAAAGAACCTCAATTTGCATCCCCTTATGTCTACTCCCTATCCATATTCTCTGCTACATTCTAGTCATCCTATAGCCAATTCATATACCCTGCACCCAAAATCCTTGAAATTGAGATTTGATGGTGCCTCTGAAAAAACCCTAGTGCGACTGGCTATAGAGGGATTTTTTGAGATGATAAATCCCAACCTCCGCATATTTATGCATGTTCATTTAGTGTGACCATAAAAAATCTTGGACAATTCCTTGCTATTGAGAAATGTTTACAAATTTCATCTAGAGAAGGTTATCATTTGATTAAGGTTCATGGATATTCTCAGGTTGTAATTTTATTCGTACAAGAATTGTTAAATGGCCACCTTGCACAAAATATAGTGCACAACTTGCATTTACTGGAAGTATTTACCAAAAGTAGTTTCGAATATCCAATAATTATTATTAAGGTTTGACTATATTATCCATCAACATACGCAGCGAGAAGGAAATAGGGTAGCAGATGTAATGGCTAATTGGGGCAACCAGGAATGACACCTAGCCTTGGATGAAGCTTGGTCAGTTGCATCATTGAGGGAAGACATCCAAGGAATTAAAAGGTGGGTGGAGCATGATAGGTCTTCAGTGGAAGCCAACAACCCCGATGTTGGGCTAGAATTGTGAATTACAGATAAATCACGCTTCCCTAGAGAGGTGCTAGTCTAAAACAACAGGTGAAAGACTATAAGACTATTTTTCCTAACTCAGAATAGATACATAGAGAGGATTGGAGGCTTACTTGTTCAGTTTCTTCCAAATGGTTCCTTCTCTCGCTTTTGTTGCAGCTTCAAATTCAAGCGGTTTGTGAGCTGAATTCTTCCTGCAATAAAGAACACTGAAACAACAGAAGATGCAATAATATAGATATCTATTCAAGCTATTTAGCTAAATCAGTAAAGCATAAACCATATACATCAACCAAGATCTTTCAATATGGAAAATTAAAGTCAATATAGATGTATATAGGGAAAAATAAGCAGTACTCTTTATTGATGATAGAAGGAGAGGTTACAACCTAGTGATTGATTTGAAGTGACCTTCCAGCAACATTCCAAAACCTCATCACAGTATAAATATCTCCAGTAGCAGCTTCACAATTCTAGCTCTCAATTGAAAATTCTCCAGCATTTCTCTACTCAAATTATTCCTTCTCAAGCACTTAGATCTGTGCTCAATTTATAGATGAACTGTAGGTTGTTTTTCAATCAACAAATTTCCCAAAATAGGCAAGACATGTTTCCAATCATGTAGATGTCAAATGGACACTTGGATCCGAAGCTTGACACATGTGAACTCTTCTAGACGGCACTGACCAAGTGGAGATTATGTAACAATGAGAATTTCACTCCCAATGTGACCAATGCACTTGTGAATGTCAGGAAGTGCTTTTTAGAGCAGCCTTGCATGGGGCTACCTGCATATGCAATGCACTTAGGCCCCTTAGAGCCTACGTTGGTGAGCTCTCATATGCTATATAATAAGCTTCAAACCATGGACACCTTTTCTTGATGAAAGTATTGCTTGATTTGTCTTGTTTCTTGTCTTAGGGCATATAACAACTGAAATTATAGGGAATGATAGACCCCTGATCATTGGCCCTAGAGATGATGTCCAGTTAACCAGGTCATTGGGAATGATGCCCAAATTGACCTATAACACCCGATGGGGGTGTTATTAAAACTCACTATAATGAGAAGAAGCATGATTAACATGAAAAACATGAAAATGGAGCATGGGTTGGCGAAATTTGGAATGGGAGCCTCACTTTACACTTGTCAACTCTTGGTACTTGTGATCCCAGGTTTGGGATCACCTACCCCGGTCCCATAATTTTAAATACATGCAGGTGGTAGCATATGTAATGGAGTACGACATTCTCTTTGCCATCCAGGATCATCACTTAGTAGTTGGGAAGGTTAGGTTTTCACTGGGAGGATTGGGCATGGGTTGAGGATATCCTCACATATAATGCACATAGCTCATTCATGAGTGTATGATTTATGGGAGGTTTTTGGTATTTAAATAATGTGATAGGTCATACACTGTCCTACCCTAGACCTCACACACTTTGATATTCACCTTCAAATTCCGAGTCCTCTCACATCGATGTCCTTTTATAAATGCATGGGAGACCTCACAGGGTGGAAAAATAGTTATGTTATTTGTGATGGTGAAGAGGGTCTATCCTCTTCGTGCTGCTCTTGGTTGCTATCGTCAATATCCTTAGGATCTCTTGGAGGTTCATTTCCCTACTCTTATCTTCCCTATTATCGTTTTTGTTCATTTTTTGAGAAGCCATCCTTCTGGTATTGCACTTGTAGCTTTGTGAGTTTAGGAAAGGGTCATTGTTTTTCATCCTCTTTCTTCATAATACAGAGGTTGGTCCATCCTTTGAACTGGTGGTATTCCTACCCACCTTGTTGCTTCAAGGTTCTAAGTCCATGGGCATTCCCTTCAATTTTCTAGTTTTGGTTTGCGGAATCTGGTACACATGTACCTTTTCCATTTGGTTATGATGGTGTTAATTGTCTGTTTAGTTCCACAATATGCGTAAGGTCTCTAGTCTTCGTTTTTATATGTTTCAAAAATTAGGATATATTTGGAGTTAGGGTTGTGTTGAGATTCAACAAGATGATGAGCTTAGTGAAAAGAGTCGCCTTCACTAAGTGGGCCCGCAGGCTATTTTAGGCGCAAGTCTATTTTTAGACATGGTGATCATATTTTAGAAGTTGCAGGATGCTATTTGTGGATGGTTGATCAAGTTGGAAAAACAGTTGAAATTCTATTTTTAGAATATTGGGTGAAGCCTATTTATAGATCGTCGATCTAAAAATAGAAGTGTTGATTATTATTAGCTCTTAATAATAATATGACAATAAACATCAACTTATTCTCTTGGAGCACTTAATTTCAGTGCAAAGATTTGGAAAATCAGTGGGCTGAGGGAATTACACAATTCCCAAGGGAAACTGGTGGTTCATGCATGGAGGACTCAGTTAGAACTCAAGTGGAAAAGTTATGACATAGTTGGAAGAGTAGTTCATGGAGTTGTATTCAATTTAACTCAGTTAGAATCAGTTGAGCTAGTTGTATCTAGTCTAACTGAATGATACACTAGTGAGAGTGGAGTGAATTAATTAGTTAATTAATTCACAAATAATAACTCATTAATCAACTAAACAATACAGCAGTTAACTATAGTGCACGACAGTTCTAGTGGAGACCTAGTGGAGAGATAGGTGAAAGGGCAAGATGGACTATCTTTTGTGACTATAGTGATGCATTGATTGCATCACACACACATTGGAGTTGCCAATGAGGATTGCACAGTCAAGGAAAGTGTAATTCTAATTCATTCATAGCTATTTTTTAGCAGGAATTGCGCAATGGAGGCACGCAAGTAGGAGGGAAAAGATCGGTGCATGGATATGCAGATTTTTCCTGATTAGTGTGTGACGATTGATTGTATTGAGAGCTTGATGTACTAAAATTTGTATGAGATTGTTACATGATCTCCATGATACATAATATATGATATTTTGGATTTTCAGCTTCAGGCTTTCCCATTAAACAACTGTGTTATATGCAATTTTTTTTATTTATGCTTCACATGTGTGTGCAATTAATTTTCTGCAAAATATTAACAGTGCAATGATTCTGTATTTTGTAAGAAGTTAAATATTGTGAGATCAGGGGAATCTGGATGTATGCATGCTTAGTGTATACTAATTTCTACATGGTATCAAAGCATTGTTAATTCTTGAATATTGCAATTGTGAAGAATTGGTGAGTTTGTGCTAGTGGAAAATTCGAATTTGCTATAGAAGATTCTTGGTGCATAAGTTGAGTATACATTGAAATGTATTTCAATGGGTTGCGATTGGAGTATGCTCTTGATGGGAGCTCAAATTACATATCCTGGAAGGACAGGATGGAGGTGGTGCTGGAGGATAATGGACTAAAGGAGTTCATCGATACCGATGTTCCTAAGCTTGGATCTAGTGATGTTGCATTACTTGACGCATGGAAAAAGAAGACAACAAAGACAAGAAGAATTATGTTGGAAGGTGTGAAGGACCATACTGTGTCCAGCCTTCATGAGAAATCCACTCCATTCTTGATGTGGAAGGCTTTGACAGATTTGTTCCAAAGTAGAAGTTACCAGAGGAAGTTGGCGCTTAAAGACAAGCTCAGAAAAATAAAAATGGAGAAGGGCAAAAGTATTCCAAAATACCTCATGAAGTTTGTCCACTGCAAGGATGAACTAGGAAGTGTGGGGGTTACTGTTGATGATGAAGACTTGGTGAGCTTGGCTCTCCTTCGGCTTCCGAAGATTTGGCATAGCTACGAAGACTCTATCAATGGACGTGAGAAATTGCCGGGATGGGAGCGACTTTGGTCGGATCTTGTGCAGGAGGAGATAAGGCAGGCCACCAAGGATGGCTCTTCATCGAAGAATGAAGATGAAGAGAATTGCGCTTTGGCTCCCAAGGCAATCCTTCAAAATCTGAAGCTAAAGGCAAGAAGAAGGATCTGTCCAAAGTGAAGTGTTTTCACTCTCACGAACATGGGCATTTCTCCACTAACTGCCCACAGAAGAAGAAGAACAAGAAGGTTGCTGGAACTGCAGCTGGAGAGGCCTTAGCCTCGTAATTTAAACTTGATTTATCTTTGATCGCATGCTTGGTTTCTCTGAGCGCAATGGGATCAGTGTGGTATCTTGATAGTGGTGCGTCTTTCCATATGACGGGAGACAAGGAGTTATTTAGTGACTTGGAGGAGAAGGACCTCCAGATGCATATAGAGATGGGTGATGATGGTTAGTACAGTGCGACTGGCATTGGGGCCATTACCTTTGAGAGGGACTTTGGTAATCCATTCTTGTTGAAGGATGTTATGCATGTTCTAGGTCTGAAGAAGAACTTGGTCTTGGTCGCAATGCTGGAAGACAAAGGTTATGATGTTGTTTTCAGTGAGGGAAAAGCCTTAATTCGACATAAAAAAATGGGTCAAACCAAGAATATAGGGGTTTGAATTAAGAATATGTACAAGCTAGAGGTAGATGGTTGCATTGCAATGGTGGGAAAAGCAGAAGAAGTGGTGAGCCGGTATGAGGGCGAATTATGGCACAGGAGATTAGGCCATCTTCACCATGGCGCTTTGAAGATTTTGCAGCAGATTTATACTGGACTTCCCAAGGGTACTCTTGCACAGTCAGATCAGTGCAAGGGATATAATATGGGTAAGTTTGTGAAGAACACCTTTCATGAGAAGGAGAGTCGTGCTTCGGTGATCCTGGAGATAATTCACACAGACGTGTGTGGACCTTTCTCGGTTGCTTCAACAACAAAACACAGGTATTATGTTATATTTTTTGATGACCATTATCATAGATGTTGGATCTTCTTCATGCAGAAGAAGAGAAACATTCTCAAAGTTCTGCGAGTTCAAAGCATTGGTGGAGAAGGAGTCAAGGAAGCAAGAGAAAGCTCTACGGAGCGATAATGGTGGTGAATACATCTCGGGCGAATTCAAAGACTTCCAGATAAAGAAGGACTCAGCAGAAATCATAGTTGCTTCATAACCTATGCTGCACAATACCTGGAGAAAGAACAAAATGATCGTGGGTGCTGCATGAGCGATGCTGCATGACTAGGGCCTACCGATGCACTTGTGGGCGGAAGCATGCAACATTATGGTTTATGTGAAAAACCGTTGTCCTCATAGAGTACTTGGCATGAGTACACCCGAAGAAGATTTTACTGGTAAGAAGCCTGATATTTCTCATTTGAAGATTTTTGGCTCACTTGTTTACATTCATGCATGCCAGACGCGTAAAGCAGCTAGAGCCGATCGCGTGGGGTTGGGATATTCGTAGGGTACACGTAAACACCCATAATTATCGTGTATCGTATAGTCGATGACAGCAGTAAATGATATAAAATTCAGTGAGGTGAAAGCCATGAAGTTTTCGCTTGAGAGGGAGCTACACTTGCATGCAGAGGAGGAAATTCTTGTTCCCAAAGATGAGCCTCTAGATGTGGATCAACCACAGGAGGAGATTCATGGAGTGGAGGAGTCCACTCATGAAGAATGAAACATCAGACAAGGCATAAAGCGTACCACAGAAGCTGAGAGACTAAAGCTTGATGCGGCACAGAATGTAGGAGTCCCTACATCACAGCGCAGACAGAGACAATCACCTGAACAATTTACTGGATACATGGCTCTGATGAGCAAGTGTATCATGACAGAGACATCTTCTTTTGAAGAAGCAGTGCAGGAGCCCACATGGGTAGATGGCATGGTGGAGGAGTATGACTCCATTTTCAGAAACAGTGCTTGGGAGATTGTTCCAAGTCCGATGGGAAAATTAGTTGTAGGATCAAGATGGATCTACAATGTAAAGAAAGTTGCTGATGGGAGTGTTGAGAAGTATAAGGAAATATTTGTTGCCCGGGGCTTCTCACAGATTGAGGGGATTGAATATGAAGAAACCTTTTCACCTGTCACACGGTATTCTTCCATACGGACCATCCTTTCTCTCTCAGCGTAGATGGGTTGGCACATTCATCAGATGGATGTGAAAGCTGCATTCCTTAATGGGATCATTGACGAAGAGGTGTACATTGAGCAGCTTGAAGGATTTGAGATTTTCAGTAGCGATTCACATGTGTGCAGGCTCAAAAGAGTGCTGTATGGGCTGAAGCAAGCACCACGTGCTTGGTACACTCAGATCGATAGCTATTTCATTGGACTTGGCTTCACCAAGAGTGAGGCAGATGCAAACCTGTACCAAATTGTGGTGGAGGGTAAGATTTTAATCATTGTTCTTTATGTTGATGATTTAATACTAACAGGTGATGAGAAATTTATACACTCATGCAAGGCAGATATTGCAAAGGAGTTTGAGATGAAGGATTTGGGCCTCCTTCATTATTTCCTTGGATTGGAAATATGGCAGCGGGAAGGTGAATTTTTTGTGTCTCAAGGCAAGTATGCCCGGGAGATACTGAAGAAGTTTCACATGCAAGGCTGCAAGCCTATCGACACTCCTCTTCCAGGAAATTGGAGGAAAGAGGATGCTACATCAGCAGAGGTAGTGGATGCCACTGTTTATCGACAGTTGGTGGGTTCGCTCATGTATTTAGTCAATACAAGACCAAACATATGCTATGCGGTGAACCAGCTTTCACAAGCGATGGTTAAGCCTACCAAGCTCTTTTAGAAGGCAGGCAAGCATGTCCTGAGATATCGCAGGGGCACATCTGAGTATGGTTTATGGTACAGACAGATGAGTGAGGTGAAGTTGCATGGCTTCACGGATGCAGATTGGGTAGGCAGCCCAAGAGACAGAAAGAGCACATCAGGAGGGGTTTTCAGTATCGGATCTACGATAGTTTCTTGGTACAGCAGGAAACAAAGATCCGTGGCACTCAGTTCAGTGGAAGCAGAATACATGGTAGCAAGTCAAGCTGCATGTGAGGCTATCTGGATGAGGAAGATCCTGGTTGGTTTGTTCAGTTCACATTTAGATCCTACAATGATACATTGTGATAATCAGAGCTGCATTAAACTCTCGGTTAATCCTGTGTTTCATGATAGATCTAAACATATTGATATCCCATATCATCATATCAGAGATTGTGTGCAGTGGAAGATCATGTTGCTTCAGTACATTCCTAAGGAGGATCAGGATGCAGATATTCTGACGAAGGCGCTCACCAGGAGAAAATTCGAATACCATAGATGTAGGATCTGGGTGAAAGATAATCCCTATCTTGTTGAGAGGGAGTTTTGAGATTCAACAAGATGATGAGCTTAGTGAAAAGAGTCGCCTTCACTAAGTGGGCCCGCAGGCTATTTTTGGCGCAAGTCTATTTTTAGACTATGTCTATTTTTATACATGGTGATCATATTTCAGAAGTTGCAGGATGCTATTTGTGGATGGATTATCAAGTTGGAAAAATAGATGAAATTATATTTTTGGAATATTTGGCGAAGTCTATTTATAGATCGTCTATCTAAAAATAGAAGTGTCGATTATTATTAGCTCTTAATAATAATCCGACAATAAACAACAACTTATTCTCTTGGAGCACTTAATTTTAGTGCACAGATTTTGAAAATCAGTGGGCTGAGGGAATTATGAAATTCCCAAGGGAAACTAGTGGTTCATGCATGGAGGACTTAGTTAGAACTCAAGTGGCAAAGTTATGACAAAGTTGGAAGAGTAGTTCATGGAGTTGTATTCAGTTTAACTCAGTTAGACTCAGTTGAGCTAGTTGTATCTTGTCTAACTAAATGATACACTAGTGAGAGTGGAGTGAATTAATTAGTTAATTAATTCACAAATAATAACTCATTAATCAACTAAACAATACATTAGTTAACTACAGTGCATGGCAGTTCCAGTGGAGACCTAGTGGAGAGATAGGTGAAAGGGAAAGATGGACTATTTGTTGTGACTATATTGATGCATTGATTGCATCACACATGCATTGGAGTTTCCAATGAGGATTGCACAGTCAAGGCAAGTGTGATCCGAATTCATTCAGAGCTATTATTCAGTAGGGATTGCACAGTGGAGGAAAGCTAGCAGGAGGGCAAAGATTGATGCATGGATTTGCAGATTTTCCTGATTAGTGTGTGACGATTGATTGTACTGAGAGATTGATGTACTAATATTTGTATGAGATTGTTACATGATCTCCATGATACATAATATATGATAGTTGGGGTTTTCATCTTCAGGCCTTCCCGTTAAACAACTGTGTTATATCCGATTGTTTTTATTTATGCTTCACATGTGTGTGCAATTAATTTTCCGCAAAAGATTAACAGTGGAATGATTCTGTATTTTGCAAGAAGTTAAATATTGTGAGATCAGGGGAATTTGGATGTATGCATGCTTAATGTATACTAATTTCTACAGGTTGGTAGCCTTGTTGAAATTTTGGGGAATTTCCTTACGTCTGACTCTTTGAACAAACACACTCTTCCTTATTTATTCCTTTGCAGATGATTCCCTTATTGTGGAGTTGATTATTTCCTACATGAAAGTCTATGTCCATCCATGTTCTCCTTTGTTTTCTGTTCATTTTTTGTATCAATGTATTCACTTGGTAATTATGGATCCTCGGTAGAGAATGCCAAGCTACTGAGGTGTTGCAACTAGGTCATCTTTCTCTTTGTCGACGGTTGTTCGAATGTGAGTCAGTGGCGAGCTACTTTCTCTTAGTCCCTCCTGAACTCAGGAAGGAGAGTCTCCTCTGAGAGTAAAAGGAGTTTGGTGGAAGGACATAATTCTTCGATTCTAAGGTTAGACATAGCTACCTCAAGTGGATTCTTGATCCAAATAAAGTTCAAGAAGCATAGGTTTTACTTCCTTCACTCACTCACAATGCACCAAAAGATGTAAACACTGCTCCACGTGGTTTTTCGAGACAAGTAGGTAGAAAATTACAAATTTTTTGTAGGTTAGGAGGACATCAAGCAAATTATTTAGAAAATTCGCTTCAACCTAGATGAAATTGTGACCAGACTTGCAAGGGTGGAGAAATTTGTAGTCTCGGACTCAGAGACTGAGTCTGAGATGCTGAATGAAGCACTGCCAATCATTAATGCTCTCCTAGTCAACATCTCCTCTCCCGCTGCCACTTCTCAACAAGAAATATCGTCTCCCCTCTTTCCAGTTATTATCTCTAACTAATGGTATTAGATGGTTTATGAACTTGTCTCTACAATTGAGCACTCGATGTTTTATGCACTCGTCTCTATAGTTTGTTTTTGACATGGCACTCTGGAATACAATTGGAGTTTTTCTTTGGACTCTTCATAACACTCTAGACGCAGTTGGAACACATTTTATTTTTTTGCTCAAGATTTTGTGTATACCTCCATTTTTCTTTTAGTAGAATGGTAAAGGTTGCACTTGTAGGCTTATTTTAGTATCGTAGTTTCAATGGAATTATCCTTAGTTATTTATGTAAAAGTTAAAGGGCAGGGGGAAAATTGGCAGATATAGTAGGGTCTCTCTGAGTCTTTGATAGTCACAAGTTGTAGTGCCCTACTCTAGTTGACTGACAGTGATATGAATTTTAATATTATTTAGCCCTAAGACCTGCACTTTATTCTTTGAGGACCTTAGGTTGAGGATCCGAACACAAGACTCTATTATTAGTGGATTTGATGGTTATGTATGTCTTTATTGATACTATGATGATGATAGCATTTATGGATATGCATGTTATTTATTGATATGATTGTAGCATTAGCGGATATGCAGGTTCTCTATTGATATCATGATGATGATAGATTTTATGGATAGATATGTTTTATATTAATGTTACGATGATAATGCCTTTGATGGATATGTTAATTTACCATTGATGTTATGATTATGATAAACATGATGGATGTGTCCCTTATGTAGCTACTTACATTAGTTCTGATTCAAAATAAACAATGATGTGAATGAATAGGTCATGATGATGTTTCTATTATGATAATGACTAACACTGAGAACTTTGTTACTGATGATTATTGAGTATGACAGGAAACCACCAGAGGCACTCACATATGATGAGTGGATAACATCTGGTTTGATAGAAATTCATATTTTGTCTTTGAAATTCTAAGTTCAGTTTGAAACTTGTTATATATATTACATATACTCTGATGATATGTCAGTGGTTGCAGGAACATGTTAGTTTCTTGGCTAAATGACTCACATATGGGTGATGGGGGTTGTACAATTGGATGGAACAACATGGGAGGGGTGGAACATTGTTCCTGATCTCACCCGCTAGCACTCATGCCGTGACTTAGGCTGGAAAGGTTGAAATACTTTCGCCTTGAAGATCATGATGTCGTGGGGGCAGGTCCCAAATTTGGTTCGCTCATGAGGATTTTCTGGGGGGCGCGCATCAAGGTAGATTCCTTGATCCCCAACACCATTATTCTCACTATAGCAGGCAACTTACGAGATGATATGGGTATCTGTCATTGCACATATAATCTCCCCTCGTAACCACTGGATAATTTAAGGGAAAGTGGTGTGGCACCCTTGGGATTTCAAGAGAAATTCTTGAAGGGCACAACTAACTTGGCACCCTTGGCATCAAAAATAAATTCTTAGGCATGGCACCCTTGGAAATTCGAATGGAAGTTATTGAAGGGCATGACCAACTTGACACCCTCGACATCATTAAAGAAACTAATAAATATAATCAATATATGAAAATCCCACTATTCATATCAAGTGATATAGGATGTTAGAACCAAAGGAATTAAATCAAGAATAAAACTTAGGGTAAGGGAGGAATAGGAAGAGATAAAATATTTTACCAGGATAACTCTACCTTTTCCATGATTAAACCAAAATATTAAGTGGATAATGTACATAAGTAACTTAATTAAGCAAAAAGGGGGAAAGAGGGACATAGAGTTAAGTATAAAGATTTATTAAAAACTTCATTAAGAGAAGAGGGTGGTGAATTAAAATAAGATTAATAAATTAAAATTTGAGAAATTTAAAGAACTTCCATGTGGCAAGAGCCAACATAAGAATATTCATCTAAAAGGAAAATTGAGGTAGTTAGGGGACCAAATCTGAGACTTATCAATTAACTTCAGTAATAAACACAAATTAAGGAGTAGAAAAGGGGGAATCAAGAGACAGCTAGGAGAAGAAATAGGAAGTCTTGTTGGGTTGAGGGAAATACTATTTTAAATGAATAATTAAGTAAATTATTTTTGAAGAGACTTGATGAGAGGGTGACACATGGGTGGGTGAATAAATCAAATTTTGGGGTAATAAAAAAATAATTATTTATGCATGAAATTCCAAGTGTCACCTATGAAGCCTTCTATAAAAGAAAGAGAAAAGGAAGGGAAAAAGACCTTTTGTTTACCCTATTGTTGGATGGAGGAGATTATGTCATTTTGAGTGGTTACAAGCTATAGTTGAGTTTGGTGAGGTAGAGTATTATAGAGAGGGGACTCTTGAGCCAAGAGGGGCTCACCTCTATCAGCTAGCACATTCCTTCATTGTACAACCCCATTGCAGCTCGGGGGTCCGCGGGGAAGGAGAGTACCCAAGGAGTAGGTTGGGAGGTCAATCAGTGGGTCATTACATTCGGATTAAGCACACCAACATTTAGGATTGGAGGTAGACGACAACAAAGGAGCTCAAGTAGCGGCAAGTCAAGTTTGGTTCTCGTCTAAGGGTGAACGGTACATGTGTTAGTTATATTGTTTTTAATTATGATGATTTCATTGTGCCTATAATCAAGTTAAATATATGTATGTGTTATGAAGTTAAATTTATGGACTTGATATACGGGATTTAAATTTACTGAGTTTCAAAGTTGTATGATTATGGTTTTGTTTCCTAGTTACTATGTAACATATATATATATATTAAAGCCTAGCGCTCATCTAGTAAAATATAGGGTTGGTCTCTACACAAGTTTTGTATCTCAATTTTTGAACTGGTAGAAATTATGTCATTGTTTGGATACCCCTAGTTGAAACAATGGCCTCCTAGGGTGGTCTCTTTGAATCACGAAGCATGAAATGTTATCAATGTAATATATTTTATCGTTATTTAATTAATAGAAATTAGTTCACTAAGATTACAAAAAAATTTCAAATCTTTATGTATATATTATATAAAACAATTGAAAAAATTCAATGTGAATAATGAATAAAATATTCCAATGCCTATCTATATATTATATAAAACAATTGAAAAAATAATTTTTTATGTTTAAAACATTTCAAATAGTTTCATTATTCTACAATTTTTTTTTTCCAAATATATTTATGTTAATTATGTTTTAAATCTAGAAAGTTTAATCTATGTAGTCTACACAATGAAAGAATCAAAATAATTTTCAAGGGGTTGAATCCATTTATGCATTCAATAATGCAATTTAAATAATTATACATCCACAAATAACTACAAATCTATTAAACACCAAGAGTGATCAAATTCTTAACATACAATTTTTTTTTAAAATTCTACACTTTTTTACATCTTAAGAGATTTAATTCTTATTGGCGCTTATCAAATCCATTATATCCATACATCTATACTAATATTTCAAAAAAAAAAAAAAAAACTATACTGATATTTTCAATAAAAAAATACAACCAATATCAAACTAGGATGCATAGAAATTTTCTAGGCCCACTCTTTAAATCAAACTTGCAAAAAATATTGCAATAATTTTTTTTAGCAAAAACAATTTCATAACTGGGTAGTGAATACCTAATAGGGAACAAGGCATCATTCAACTCGAGATAATTGGTTCCCATCCTTGGTCACCCCTATTTTTGTTTAGAGTTCTTGATTACATAGAATGCCGGACAAGCCCAATTTCTCTTACTAGGTTCTATCAGCATCCTTTGCATCAATTTAATTTCTTCTGTAGAGGTTTTCAACTCAGATGGGGACATATGGTTGGCTGCAACATTTTGAGGAATGCCTGAGCATCCTTCTTTGTATAGTAGATCAATGAAATAGTTTTTACTCTCGAAGTGGCATCTGGATAATCTGATGTGTAGACCTTTAATGTCTCTTCTGAAAGCTCTGCAAAGCTTCTCTTTTCCATGCAATTTTGCTTGCTTGGAAATATTCTTAATCTTGATAAACTGGTCAATATATTGATGATGTTTTTCTTCCTCCGGAGAGACGTCTCATAATCTTGTTTTCAAATGTTTTATCTGATAATTAACCATCTAATTTCAACTTTCTCTTGGGCTTCTAATAATAAATGGAGGATAATATTTGCAAAATCTTGGCCAAACAATAAATCACAATATGTATCATAATTTTACAATCATTGAAGTAGTGAGGCCATTTATCAAAGTAGCAATATTGGGTACATGAGAGTGGATTGGAACTATCTATGCATTCATAGCTCTGAATCTGATCTCAATAGGTTGCAGAAATATGAAGGAGTAAATTTTGCATTGGCATAGGATATCATGGAATTGGTGTATCTGGTTATTTAATAAATATTGCTTGTAACCTTCAACTTTAATTCCCACTCTAAATATAATTCTTGTTGGAGAATCTAATTCCAACCACCTGCTAGGTGTCGAAACCATCCGTCCAAGTGTCATAGTTCAGTTTCAGTTAGTCCAGTTTAGTCGAGTTACACTACACTCATTTATTGTTGATGTTCCCAATGTTATATTATATAAATAATTCGTAATATTGAGAAGAGCAATCCTTTTCTCCACTTATTTTCATTTTTCAATTCTTGTCATGGTATTAGAGCTAATTTTCATAAGACTCCTGGAGAGAGCAACAACAAGAGAAAATTTGGAGCAACAGAGAGAAGAGGAGCCTACACAAGACTCTTTGAGAGAGTAGCAAAAGTTTTAAGACGCCTCCTGCTTAAAAGCAGAAAATCTTAGCCTGTGTAAGACTCGTTGAGAGTGTTGTATCTCAAGAAAAAATCCCTTGGCTATGATAAGGAATCCATGCTCAAGAAATTTTTAAATATATGTCACAAATTTAAGAAATCATATGGTATTTGTTAAGAACCTTTGGAAATTAATTATTTATAACCCTCAATGATCTGATATAATGAAAGATTTCACAATGCCATTATCTGCTGATATTACTTGAAATGGAAGGAATAAAATGGAATGGAAACTTAAAATGATATGCTGGATAACATAATCTATCACTTTAAATCTCAGAAATAATTTTATAGAGAGAAAATAGTTGGAGTGAAGGAGCGCACATTAAGGACATTTAACTCTTACTTACAAACTGTAAAAAGAGACCCGCAACTACATTACTTCACTTCATTCATAGAAGAATAAACACATGATGAAACTGGAAAAATGCATCAACATCAACAGGTGCAAGAATCTTGATCTTCTTTCATTAATTTTTAGAAAATTCAGTACAAAATTGCAGTCCTCCGGAGGTCCAAAACTCCGAACCTTCTCCCCTCTTCTTTCCTCTGCTTTTATATATGCTATCTAATCTAACTTCCTAATTACTATGATCAGTTTTAAAACTGATTCTTGAAGTAGTTTAGGAAATTTTGAATCAATTAAATTTACAAAATAATAGTTTTAATATTATATATAATATATAATATAAAACCAAAATAAAACCTCACCCTGCTGCAAGTCAAAGAAGGACAAATAATAAATTTTGGGTCCCACCGTTGTACTCATATGCATATTGACAAAATCACACATGGTTTTTGAAAACCAATTACTGCCTACGGAAGCACCTGTAACAGTTTCTTGAAAAAGGGCTGAGTGATGCCACATTGCATCGTAGCCATCAATTTGTGAATAGTGGTTCAAGCCAACCCACTCTACGGGGGCACTATCTCACATAATTTCCAAGCATTTTGTGATGCCGAGAAATCATTAATTATGGGCATGAACGATACAACTATCATATTTCTATGAGATATGGCAGAACTTTAATCTGTTTGCTTCTCTTCTTTTTCATGCAGAGTCTCATTGATATTTAGGACTGCATGCAATCAAATTAAAATATAAACTGTACTAGGTTTTATTTAAATATCATCTGAATTCCAATTGATCATCTAAGAAGGAAATTCACATCATGCAAATTGAATTCCCATAGAATGAATCAAGCCCAATTTTCGCAAGATGTTTCTGGAAAAACTGGCCCTTAAAGAATCGATGAAATCTCTTAAGCCGCTTTGAATTTTTGAGCAATTCTCACGATCAAGTCAATTGGGTAGATTCTGCAAAAAACCCATGTTGCGGATTTTCAAAATTTTCCTCCATTTGCCCAAAATAAGAAATCAAAATTCACTATCTTGAGAGTATGTGCGTTTTCTGAACTTCGACTTTTCATTTACATCAGTATATTTGCTCAAGTATTTATATTTTAAATGCATGTGCAAATATGATATCCCACAGATCATATGTGGTTAATCATAGATTTTCTTCGCTGCATTCTCACATCTTCAAATTTCTGCAGCCTTTTGCTATATATCAAATTTGCAGCATCATTAATACTTGAGAAATCAACCAAATGAAGAGCTTGTAATTGTGTACATCACTTCCAATCTTGTGAATAATCTTGTCTATAATTTTATAGAAGATGCGTAATATAATTTCCTTTATTGAGATTCAAAATCGACCCATAAATTTTAAGGCTTCGTCTGTGAAATTTATACAATGTAAGTGAAAATAATTTTAAACAATGCAACCCTGAGATATTACCAGCAATCCAACATCATTAACAGAATCATAATCCAGGGCTAATTTTCCAAGAGAGTGAAAATGAACTCCAACAACTTCCATAGTCTTATCAGTTTTCCTTGCACATGTTGCAATGCCAAGCACTTTCAGTGTCTTTGCATAGCCAATTGCTAGTGCCGTCATACCTCTATTTGTCAAACCCTCACAAAACCGAGATAACAATCCTCAAGTTGTTTGTATTTTTCTCCTACATTTGTAAGACCTTGGTCACTTATATAGCAACCCTATAAATCTAAGGCCTTCAAAACTCTAAAATGTTGAGCCATTGATGCTAGGCCCAAACTTGTGACTCCATAACACCATATTAAACTTAGCTTTTCTAGTCTTTGACAACCAAGTCCGAGAACATTAAGACCAAGGTTTCACAGATTACGAAATTCCAGTTTAGCTTCTTCTGTTCCATGTTTCTTTTGAGTGTTGGAATTGAAGATGAATTTCCAACAATAGTAGTTTCTGCATGATCTTATTCCAGTTCCAAGGTGAAAACACAAATTTTGCTTTAGTTACACTTGGCATCCTTTCATCCATGTGCATACAATGAGAATCATTAAAGCGCTGGACTAGAATGCCTATGCATCCATCGAGACTGTCTAAGGCCCCTATTCAAAAAGTGTGTCTACTTGCACTTTGCAGCTGATACCATCTCTTTAGACAAGAGCACAAGAATCCATATCTGACCTCTGTCCATATAAATGTCTCAACAACCTTGAATTTCTCATACCCTCTCTTGAATTTTAGCTGAGTTGAATTAGGCTACAATAGAGAGCATAAGAGATCAAAGAACGTAGCTACATTGTGTAAGACTCCAGAGCAACAACGTGAGTGCAAGGCTCATGCAAGGTGAGTGCAAAGTGAGCGTGTGGTGAGCACGAGATCCAAAGAAATATTGTTGAAGTGCAGAGATCCATAAGAAAAAGAAGAACAAGAACCAGCAGAAGAAGAAGCTCCTCATAGTTGAGTGATTTTTTTTTTTTTTTAATTTTTTTTTTATTAGCGCTCTTTTTTAAGGAAAAAGCATGACGATCAGCCATCAACGCTAGTTTGAGGCTAATACCTGCGCCCATCAGCGCTACTTTGAGCCCAATACTAGTTCCAATCAATGCAATTTCCATCCAGATGCCCGCGTCGATCCGGTAAAGACTTACGATGATTTTCTTTCATTGCAACCAGCGTAGAGGCAGTGTTACGGAACCACACCGCTTCAGGGTATGGTTTAAAAGGTTTAAAATTTATTATGGGCATTGTAGTATTTAAAGAAAAGAGTTTGTAAGAATTTTTTTTTGCATAAGCCAAGCAATGATGTCATGTCTACAATTTGTGTTACTTATTGAATCGTAGTGAGCCAACACTCAACAATGGGAAAATCCATGTTTTCTTCTGGCGAGAAGTTTGAAGGGGTAGAATCAAGCGACCGTGTCTGTGAGAGGACCTTGTATTAAAACACTCAACAATGGGAAAATCTTAGAGGCTAAAGTGACAACATGAGATGTTTGATATATTTTTAGATTTGGAAGTGAAGAGGCAAAAGGATGCCTTTGCATTAAAATGCATAAAATAATCTATCGAGGACATCATTATCCCTCTGATTCCAAATGCCAAGACAACCAAGGAGGCTTGGGATACCCTTGAGAGGTGTTTTGGTGCAAGGAGGAGAATTGAAGTTGAAGATGAAGTTGGATCTAAAGCAACAGATCTACAATGAGATGAAAATTTTATTGAATCCCACTGTTTTCAACCACAAGTGGATGATGTCTGTGAAGAAATTGCAGAAGCAGCAAAGAGAGAGCACGAAGATTCTCGTGAACCCCACTATGCAGAGCCACAAGTGGATGAATATTTCATGAATCCAACAAAAGAGCTTGCTGATGAGAGTAAAAATACTATGATAAATCCAGTGACTAATATAGTTGATGTAAATTTTGATAAAGAATTTTTGGCTAATGATGATTGGTTGCAGATGATGCAACAAAAAGATCATATTAGCATAATTCTATTTGGTGAGATAATCCCACTCAAGTTAGTGGAAGACAACCTATTTGCTGTAGAAGAAGTTAATGAAGAAGAGATAAAGACAGAAACAAAGATAAAGACAGATGCAAAGAAAGAAGTCTGCAAAGGGAAAGCAGAAACAAAGGAAGAGATAGCGAAGGAAGCGCAACAAGAAAAAGCTCTCATTGTAGAGTAGAATGACTAGAACAAAAAAGAGACAAAAATAGATCGAGGAAGAGGTAGTGAAGGAAGCACAACATGAGAAAGCTCTCATTGCAGAGAAAAAAGAACAAAAACAATGTGGTTTTGGAGATGTTTTTACACTTACCATTGATTTCCAATGTGCAGGTAAACAAACTGATTATGAAGAGGAATTAAAGTACCTTGAAACATGGCTTGCAACGCCATGTCTTGATGAGGTCTACACAGAAGCTGTAGATATGAATGTTGAAGACACCATGCATGATGAACACATCAATGAAATTTTCAGACATTGGAGTTGTGAAGAGGTAAAATATTATTCTTATCTTATGTTGCAGCAGATTGATGATGAAAAACACACTACAGAGGACAATATGTGGCAGCAGTCCACATTCAAGTCATTGTTTGAAGAAGTCCAGGAAATGATTAGAAAATATTTAACAATACAAAACCTGCACCAACGAATGAAGAAACAGAGGTTTGAAGAATACAACAAGAAGAAAAATTTGAAACAATTTAGAGGCAACAAGATCTGGAAGAAGAGAAGAGAAAACTAAATCTAGTTGAAGTCAATTTTTTAGCCTCGTTGAGACATAGACCAACAGGTATCTTAATTAAATTTTTATGTGGTTGTAATTAAGGGGGAGTGTTGGAGAATCTAATTCCAACCACTTGCTAGGTGTCAAAACCATCCGTCCAAGTGTCACAGTTCAATTCAGTTAGTACAGTTTAGTCGAGTTACACTACACTCGTTTATTGTTGATGTTCCCAATGTAATCTTATATAAATAATTCATAATATTGAGAAGAGAAATCCTCTACTCCACTTCATTTCATTTTTCAATTCTTGTCAAGCCTATCTTGAATTCCATTCATAGTATACAAACAATTTGTGTCAACATGGGCTTCTTGTTTTGGCACTGGAGCATTGATGAATCTCTACCAGAGAGTCATCATCAGCAGAATAGGTGTAAACAAAATATTCTTGGTCATTGGAGAAATCAAAGCAATGATTCCATTTAACTAGATTGAAGTTCGTGCTGAAGAGTTCAACAAGCTTGCATTCTTAGCACCTTTATTGTTCAGGGGACATTTATGAATTAGGGTAAGAATTAATGAACTCATAACAATACTTAAAAGAGGAGTATAGGCATTTCTGAAATTCTCTCCTGTAGGAGTAGAAGTGGAGGAGTGGGAGTGGGCATTTGTCATGGGTAAATCCTTAATATGGGCTTTAGGAAAACTAATCCTTTTAGGACCTTTCACTGCATCACAATAAACACAATGAGAGTGTGACTCATTATACATACCTTTCTAGATCACTGAGCTATTTTAAGCTTAATTATACGGTTGGAGCTACATAAATGCATAATGATTTTGGTAACCCTCCATGAACCGATCCCTTCAGATTTATTTCTTAGAAAAACTCCTTGTCCCCGTATGTTCTAGTGTTTTGGGATGTAGGAATTACTTGGGAACGTTCCAAAACTAGTGGGGATGCCATTGGGGATGTGGGGACATTCATGATGTTCTCAGTATGTTCTTAATATGTTCTTAGAATGGCTAGGCTATGTCTAGTTGTCTTTTGACCCACAAACAAGAGGTATCATATGTCAATTTAATCTATGGCTTCGATGTGATCTTAAAATTAGATTACACACACATTCCAGGTAAACAAGGTCTCTCTCTCTCTCTCTCTCTCTCTCTCTCTATATATATATATATATATATATATATTCTAGTCTGTAGGCAAGGGTAAGATATTTTTTAGAACTCATGATCATTTAAAAAAAAGGCTTGAAGCCCTTACAACAATATACTCTATATGAGATCAACATTGCTTGTGGCAGTGAAACATAGGTGGGGATGATAACAATCATTTCTCCCAACCACCTAGGATAAACCCAATTGAATACAAACATACACACACATATAGACCCAACAAACAATCTCTCTCTCTCTCTCTCTCTCTCTCTCTATATATATATATATATAGTTTAATGGATAATTAATATATTTATGCCAACACTAGTTGAGAAGTTTTTTTTATTTTGTTGTATGTTTTTTTTTGTTTTTAATTTAATTTAATTTAATTTTAGTTCAATCTTGCAATAATGAGAAATTAATAATGATTTCAATCTCGAGCATAACTTAGAGTTAATTATCTCACAGTAAAAGCTATGTTACATGGGAACATAACTAGTTCAAATTTTTACACTTATCATTCATGTTTATGCATATGGTGAATATATATTATTTCTGTCCCTTGAAATTTTTTGGGGTGCACTCCAGCTGACTAGAAACTCATCCGTCATCCCTGTTTCCACCTTGTTTCCAAAGCCAATGTGCCCCCCCACACACACACATTATAGACACACACACATTCAACACCGTATTATACTTTAGTATTTTGATGAAGAGGGAGAATCCCACAAAGTATTGTTGGGATACTTTATTGTTCCAAGAAAAAAATCACAACTTTCTATTCTAGTTTAGAATGAAAATCACATTCTTGCCAAGGGGCTCAAAGTACATCAAATATACAAAGAAACTACAATCCAATAATTGCATTGAAAAGAAGAAAATGACAAAATTAATATACATGTCATTTCTTACCTTGAAATAACAATGTTCAATCCATCTCTTTTTCGCCTTCTTCTTAATCTCATGCCATCCTTGTGAAGAGGGATCTACATTATCTAACTATAACCTTGAAATTAGGAGAATATAATCAAAATCAAAGGTTCTAGTTTCATGAAATCACCTCATTCCCCCTAATAGAGACAATAGGTACAACTTCCATCCTTGTGGAGGAAATCCTAATATTTTTGGCTTTTTCTTTATCCTTCGAGATAAGGTAGGGTAGTGACACTTCTAGATAATTAGGATTAGTTTTTGTAGTGTCTTGAGTTTGATGATTTTCTTCGTCCTTTTCCTCTTCTTCACCAAAAAAAATGTATGACATTTTTTATTTAGATTTAGCCCCATAATTTTATCAAGAATGAGTTTGTGCACATGGACAAGAATCCTGTAAATATCTTAGTAGATAACATATATGCCACTAGAATGTTGTATTTTCATAATAAAAAACTTGAGACCATATAAATAATTTTTATTTGAGGATCATTTTGAATGGAAGACCCTTACTGAGGTCAACATCAACACAAAGTCGAGCATATGTGCATATTTTAATTATTACACTCCTAAAACATATTTTTATATAAGTGCCAAAAATATTTTTAACACCCTTGGCGTCACTTAAGAAAACTCAAGAAAAAACCTTATGAGTGAGAGAAAATCTTGATAGTGTATTTACATTACTTGGTTGAGGCTCAAGAGGGAATCCTAGCACTGGGATAGGGCATAGTGGTGCACTGTAGCACTCCACTGAGGCTTAGTGGAGTAGCACAGAGAGGCAGGGAGGCCAAAAGATGAGCTCAAGAGAATTTTTTTGAGGTCATACTGCTAGATCAAGACTCAATGCAGTGTTATAGTGTTGACCAGAGGCTTAGTGGATCACTAAGGATGCTTTTAAAAGAAGAAAAATTGGCTTTAAGACCATGTTACAAGGTTATACTAGTACCTTGAGGCCCACGAGGGTGCTATGGAACTGGTGATTCAAAAAATTAAGAGCATAAAAGTTGCAACAAAGTCTTTTTACTTAACTTTAAGGGCTTTTGAAATTAAGTTACAAAATTATCACATAAGCATCTAAATTAACACATAAAAATGTAAGGCTTAAGATGCACAATAATTTGGCCAAATTATGAATAAGGAAAACATGAAGCATCAAGACAAAGATGATAACAAAGTTCACCCCCTCCATTGTGCTACATCTCCAGATTCGCCTCCAAAGGTTGAATCACTTTATCCTCTTTCTTTAAAGAGGAATGTGTACAATGCTCTATTAGAAAGGGCTAAAAATCCTATAACTGCCTTCCACTACCAAAGAATATTCAAGGATTGTACATTACAAACAATCCTTCAATACCTCATAAAGACTTACACTTGAGCTCTCAAAGCTCTCTAAACAAAAACTCTCTCAAGCAAACGTTCTCTCACAAAACTCTATTCCAAAGAGCATATTGGAGACATTTATAGTTTTCAAGAGTTACATAAAAAAAGGAGAGAATATCTCCATAGACCCATATTCCAAGGAGAGAATAAATCCATTAAAATAGGATCTATAAGATTCTTAAGGAGAAAAGCTCGCAGATCTACATATCCATGATCTCATCCAAATTTTTAAGGGAAAAAATCCCATGAAAATATCAACTTCCAACTTGAGATTAGGAAATTTTTTGTGAGGTGGATTCTCACAATCAATTTCTTATTTTACAAATTAAACAAAAAATACTTGAGCACCTAAGCCCATCTAAAGTATTAGTCATTTACAATTTCCACATTTTTCCAAAGTTTCTCTGAACTTCTCTTTGGTGTGCATAACTATTTTGGAGCTCATCAAGTGCTAACAATGTACAACTTTTAAAATTTGTCCAGGAGGGGAGATCCTCCTGGATCAACTGGGTTGATGATTAGTTGGGCACTATGGCAGCATGATAAGGATAATTTCTGAGAGAAATACTCAAGATATTCTTCTGGGGTTGTAGTTCTTCCTTGAGGCTTAGAGGGGTGCTATAACATTGCCTTAGGGTCCAAAAGGGAACTACATATAAGTTGGAGGGGTTAGAACCAAGTTACAAGGTTGAATATAAGACAATAACAATAGGCTGAGGGTCATTGGGGCACTATTGTTGAGAATTTGGAGGGCTGAAGATTAATTCAAATGATCTTCTTGATAATTACTTGTGTTTACTGGCATTACTTATGTATTTTCTTCCATAGCTTATTTAGTCTTCATCAAGTCAATTACCAAAATAAAACCCACAAGAAATTCTTCTTATAGATATTCAAATGACAAGTACCATGACCAAGACTTAGAACCTTGACCTATAAATGCCTCCAAGACCTTGTCATTACTCCTTTGACTGCCTTCAACACTGATCCTTATCTTCTTCTCCAACCTTTAATACTACTTTCTTCTTTATGTCACTATCTCAACTTCATGTATGATAAATGCAAACTGATTCACAATCTAACCTTGGCACAATTTGCAAGTCCTTCTTTAAAAAAATCCACACTTATAGTATTTTTCCACTGCCTTTAACATTTATTATGATTTAGGTTCTTTGCATTAATTTGTGACATAAAATGGTATGCGGAAATTCTATGTGATGTCCGTAGATTCTTCCTGAGATAGGATCCGAAAACAGATGCTGATCCGCAAATCTTGACCCAGAACAATCCACACTTTTTACTATGGAAACCACAAAGAGATCCACATTATTCACTGTTTTTTGCGTAGTCCAGTAGGGTATATAGAGTTGTTTGCACTTGTAATTGAGTCATCCTATCAAAGGATAATATAGCCGACCTAATATATGGTTATGGAGCCAACTTGTAGGGAACATATTCCAGCGTTGATGAGGGTTGTCTAGAGCCATTCTTTCACAGTTTCTTTGGCAAGGTCTTGGAGCATTTTCTATAGACTAGATCCTTCATATGTATAACACTTAATTATATTTATACCTAGAAGAAAAAACCCTAATAGACATCAAGAATAAGTATATTAACCTATAAAAAAATATTGCTCATGAAACCCATGAAGCAAGTACAACAAAACACATTTTATTATTTTTATCTTCTTCTTTACATAAATACATAATTACATAGTCAATATGAAGACCGTTCCTAGTTACACTTTTCAACACTCCCTCTTAACTAGGAAGGTATTCATACAGGTACATGGTCACTTTCAAAATGAATAATCTCATACAAAGAATCGGATTGGTAATCACATCTGTATAGCATCATATCAACCAGCATTTTCCTAGTGCAAGGCCTTGACTAACAACCCCATCTCTCAATGAGACAATGGGCTACAATGCTAGGGAGACACATGACTTATAGAATCCATAGTCATTGTCTCTCCAAGCTACATAATCCACTCGAGTGTTCCAAAAGTATGAAATTCTTGGACTATTCTTCTCTTGGGTAGCTAGCCCTCAATGAATATCTGTCCCCAACTACTCTTATCTTGAATGTCCTAACACATTCTCAAAGAGGATCGAATGCCAAATGATTACCCAATCCTCCATTCTATCTTCCCAAGTGAAGAAGAGAATGATGTGTCTATCTCTCCTTCTCAGCCAAGGAGGACCTATTCCACAAGGGAACGTACTCATTCATGTATAAGGAATGTACCTAAGCTCTTTCTTAGGAATTACCCAATTTCTCCCAAGTAAGAAACTGATCACCAGGCTCCCTCTCAATAAGGGACCTGCAACAACATTGGTGAGATACCAAAGTTCTCATGAAAAATTCCTCCCCTCGATTTCATGGATTTCGATATTGAGGAATTTTCAACTTTAGCTCGATAGGACACTGATCATCCATCACTTTCATTCATGAGTCATTTCATCTACCATAAAGTGATTCATTTGTCTTTCATATCTGGTCCACCTTTTAGGCCATGCTACTTTCTTTCGAATCATCTCCAAGGATCTTACATCCTTTCTCATGATTAGAAGCCCTGCACAAATTCATCTAGATAAACATATACGTATGAACTTTTAAAACAAAAGTTACCTCAGTGATGATCTTTCACCATGGCATCTTCTTGTAAGCATCAAAATCCTTTATTCAGATTAACACATCTCCTAATGATATGTTTTGTCAGGGGTCTTCTTCTTTACCATATTTCTATCAGAGTCTACATATCCTCCAAGGAGATATTATAGTCACATATTCTTGGCTTCCGGATGATAACTTCCCCTTGACATAGTTTCACTTGATGATCTCTTCCTTTTTGCACATCTTCATTCCCAGGAACTTCTAGTTAACAGTTCCTCGTTCATATAAAACCACCTCATATTCAATATTAGGATATATTATGTTGATTTTATCTGTTAGTGCATCGAGAGAGATCCTCCTCCATAGATCATACTTCTAAATATAGAAGTACATTACTTGCAACCATATGACATGAATTCACAACATCTAGTGTCGGCATATAAATATATATATACCTCATACCTTTTTCCTTTGAGTCATCCTGTAGAAGTTCTTCTAGAATGAAGAGCTTTATTCCCTTTACCTACTTCGTCAATATGTCATCACATCCCATAATTCTGTAGCATAGAATGTTTGATGAAACTAGTTTGATTTCTTTCTAATTAGTGAATTCATAGAGAACTCTATTAGAAAATGTCAACCCTGGTTTCCATGATGACTCTTGATCTTGATGACTGTCGTCCATCAGTAATGTTATTAGTGAGGTTTTCCCAGAGTTGTTTCACCAAGTTCTCCTACCATGCTTTTATCAATATGACATCAATATACATTTCTTCCTATCATACTATTTTGCAACCAACATAAATCACTTAAAGGAGAGTTTGGTCTTAATCATAGTAGAGATCCTTCACTTTTTCTTTCTTATATTTCTTTGTATCAGGTTCTTCCCTCATATATGAGCCACGGGCTTCTTCTGTTTTTCTCTTTTCCTTTTCAGATTTAGGAAAATATCTTTTATAATGCCCAAGTTCATTACATCTAAAGCATCTTACTTTGTCCATATTTCTTCTTTTATTCTGAGGACCAAATTTACTGAATCTTCCTTTCTTCCCGGATATGGCTACAAAGGCTTGATTCCCTTTAATTGATCCTATATCAACTTTGGCTTTCAACCTTGTTTCCTATATTTTACATAGAGAACATAAATCATGGAATGGTGTGGCTTATTTCTTCTCGTATAAACTTGAAGTAAAGTTTCCCCATTCTTTTGGCAGAGCATTCAAGTAGTCATCTCAATGTCAAACGTTACTTCTCCCAGTTCCTTCAATTGATCTCTTATTTCAGAAATCATCATAAAGTACGAAGTGATTCCTTCTTCCCTTAACAATTTCATTTTATATAGTTCTTGTCTCAGAAATATTTCTTCTCCTGCATTACTCACAGAGAATAACTCCACCACTTTCTCATAGATTTCTTTAACAAAGATTAGTTTTGATACATATGGAATGAGTGAGTCCTCAATGGATTCTATGAGAATCCTCTGGGCTCTCATTTCTCCCTTCATGTACTTGGCATGAGCTGGAGCATCTTCTTTTAATGGTTGAATTGTAGATCCTTCTATGTAGTCTATAACTTCGTCTTCAATTAAATTCAAATATGTCCTCTTCTTCCATGCACTAAAGTTTGATGACCCAACTACCTTGTTGCTCTCTTTACAGTAAATCATCTTGACATAATTAAGTAAGGTCATAGATACTTACTTGAGTACTTACTTTAGTCTTGATGATGATGAAATGAAGTTAGGAGCTTTTTCTAAGATAGAACTCTTCAATGTAGGTGTTCTTGGATCCTTGATGATAAAGGATATATTCAAAATATGATGTCCTCTTCTGACAATGTATAGAATGTAAATATTTTATGGAAAAGATTATTTTCTTGAATGAGTTGATCCTTTGAATGATATAGAATATATTTCTTGAAATAGCTTGAGAGTCTTCCTTGCAAAAAGATTTGACTTCCCAAACTTTGATCTTCGCTTCCTGTAGTGTCTTCTTGTCAAGTAACCCTTGATTTCAACACCTTAGCTCTGATGCAATTTTGAGAATTTGGAGGGCCATAGATTTAATTCAAATTCTCTTCTTGATAATTAATTTTGAGTTTACTTGAGTTAATTATGTCTTTTCTTCCTTAGCTTATTTAGTCTTTCATCAAGTAAATTACCAAAATACAAAAGAGACAAAGTTAGGCTCCTTGATCCAGGAAAAAACCTCTCCCACTTAGAGAGGAAAATTCACGAGAAATTATTCTTATAGATCTTCAAATAACAAGTACCATGACCAAGACTTAAACCCTTGACCTATGAATGCCTCCAAGACCTTGTCATTACTTCTTTGATTTCATTCAACACTGTTCCTCTCTTCTGCTCCAACCTTTAAGACTTCTTTATTATTTATGTCATTGTCTCAACTTCATGTATGGTAGATGTAAACTGATTTGCAATCTAACCTTGGCACAATTAGCAAGTCCTTCTTTAAACAGATCCACACTTATAGTATTTTTCCACTGCCTTCAACATTTCTTATGATTAAGTTTCTTTTCATTACTTGGTGACATAAAACGATATGAAAAACTTCTATGTGATGTTCGCAGATTCTTCCTAAGATAGGATCCGAAAACAGATGCTGAGATACCTCAGACAAGTCTGCATTATAACCCTGTAACTGATCTCAACAATACGCGCTTATATCCACACTTTTTCATCTTCTGAAATCCACATTCGTTGTCCTCTGAAATCCGCATTTGTTATCCTCAAAACATTCCGCAAATCTTGACCCAGAACATTCCACACTTTCTACTATGGAAATCACAGAGAGATCCACATTCTTCACTATTTTCTATGCAGTACAGTAGGGTATATATAGTTTTTTGCACCTATAATTGAGCCGACCTATCAAAGGGTAATATAGCAGACCTGATATATGGTTATGGAGCCGATTTGTAGGACACATCTTCCAGCATTGATGAGGGTTGTCTGGAGCCATTCTATCAAAGTTTCTTTGCAAGGTATTGGAGCATTTTATTTAGACTAGACACTTCATATGTATGACACTTAATTATATTTATACAGAGAAGAAAAAACCCTAATAGACATCAATAAGAAGTCTATTAACCTATAATAAAATATTTCTCATGAAACCCATGAAGCAAGTACAAAAAAATACATTTTATTATCTTTGTCTTCTTCTTTACATAAATACATAATTACAAAGTCAATATGAAGACCGATCCTAGTTACACTTTTCAAAAACTATGGCATTGGATATAGGCTCAAGAGGGTGCTACACAACCTTAGAAGAACTCAAATTTGTAAAGAGACTCAAGTCAAAACTTTTCCTTAAGAGTCACATCATTCAGCTAAAGAGATGCAAGGTCCCTCTCTATTTCTAAACTAAGGATTAGTGCACCTTATTTCTACTAGATTGGTCATCAAGGATCAATTAGGTTCACAAGCCTTCCTCCTTTATCTCAAGTCATCCAAGGGTTGATCATTAAATTATAAGTTCTATTCAAGTTTTGTAAGGCAACTTCTACGTTGATTTGACTAAGTGGGCCCCTCAATTCTCCAAGGTTCAAGTCACTAGGAGAAATTGAAGAGGCTTGTTGTAACAACTACAACAATTAATGAAGCACAATAGGACCCCTGTATATTCGAGTATTTTCCAATAATCTATTCCACCTCATGTGTGATTGGTGTGCTTGTAAGATTTATTTTTCCTGCCATGGGGGTACCACTACTTAGAACTATGATATGTTGAGTTACACGACTTCCCCTTTCTTGATTTGGTTGTATTCTAAGGAAAAAATTGATTAGAATGGAAAGTGGTATCCAACCATGGTATTTACCCATGAAATTGAATGATGTAACTCAAAGAAGCACCACAAATACTAGAAATAATGAGCCTCACCTTTACTAAGGACATGGAGTATTTCACGACGTAGATGTAAACTGTTTTCTTGTTCCATTAATAAATATTTGGATGTTATCTTGTACTTTGTATTTTATTTTCTATGTGGTGATATTTAGCCACTTTCCTCTCATGGTCCAGATCAATGGAAGGATTTATTTGAATGGAAAGTAGTATCCACCCATGGTATTTACACATGGTATTTAATGTTGTAACTCAAGGAGGCACCAAAAATATTATAGATAATGGGAATTTCCTTACTAATGACATGGATGATTTCATGATGTAGATGTAAAATGTTTTCATACTCCATTAATAAAGAGTTTGTTGTCATTGATGTCAAAGAGCCATAAGAAACCCCTGAATAAAATCAAGTTTTTGGTGGACTAAATCAAGGGAAACACAAGAATGGATTGCACCATCTTGTAGTGCTCATCGATACCTTTCCAACGAGCTATGGATCACCCTCTAGCTCCTCACGATTGAGGATAAATTAATTTTTAAAAGTGACTATATGAAATACAACCAACATAATCATTGAGACATATTTTATATTTTTTTGTGGGCTGGTTGGCTCCAATTTAGCCCTCCCTCAAGTATAAATAGAACATTAGGTTTACCTCCTAGGACACTGAATTCTCAAGCAGTAATCCTTCTTTTTTTTATATAGATCGAACCTACAAGGAAAAATCTAATGAATGTCGAAGTGGGGATATCTTATGAGATAAATTCGTGGGTTTGAGGCTGAGTTGTTTGTTGAAGAATATACTTACTTTGAGTCTCTTTTTAAAATATATTAAATTCATTTCTAAGGGATTCTAGAGAAAATATGAATCTCTGAAGATGATCTAAGTTTAAAGCCCTTTTTTTTCTAAGGCCATTTTCTATGGTTGTTTTGAGCTTCCCCGAGGCAGACTACGAGATGTATTCTAAGATCAAATTATGTGGCAAATCATTGGCCCATGACAAATTTTTTGAAGAAGATCATTTTGACCCAAAGAAAACCCTTCCAGAGGCTGATTCAAACCTCCTTAAGTGAAATATTTCTCCCTCTTTCAAGCCTGTTTAGAGGCTGATTTGAAGTTTTATGTTTGAGGCTGTTTCAGGCATAAATAAAAACTCCTTCAAGTCTATTTTTGAGGCAGAATATGAACCCTTCCTGAAGCAGACCGAGACCATTTTTAAGACTGGTTTAGGGAAAATCTTGAGGCATATGTTAGGCCTCTTGAAGTCTGATAAAATACCACCGTTACACGGGTACCACTCCCAGGCATTGGAGAGCATGTACCCCAATCTCCCCCACTCCTGGGAGCTTGGGAGCTTGTAGGAAACACTTCTACAAGATTTTTGAGTAATTTGGAGCTTTTCGAGAGATTCACTACAACGATTTTTTGATGTTTTGGGAGCTTCACTGCAATGAATAAGTGCAAACTTAGGTTTATTTGACGCATCCAGCTTGGGTGATGCTTAAAATGATGGAATTGTGTGAATATGTCACTGGGTCTAGATCTGGATATGGTTCTAGAACTAAGCAAAGCAACCCATTTGTGGAAAGCCCTTCTATCCAAATGAAGATGAGGCGCCTAACCAATCTTGATTGGAAATATTAGGATGGAAATAAATAAATTATTTTATTTTTATTTTTAATATATTATATTATTGCCGCTCCCAACTTGATGTTTCTTGTAAATTTGGGCAAAAATTATAGCCATGCCAGATACTTGTTTCCACATACCGGAAGTACCAGCGTACCGGAAACTCGTACAACATAGTAAAATAACTTTCCTTGAGCCACAATTCAACCACTGGTGAGGCACATTTTGGTGATATAAGGTAACGTATTCAAGTGATATTCTAAGACAAATTAAGGCATATTTTAAGGCATATTGATAGTCTTTCATGAGGTAGAGTTTCTGAGGGAGATCATAGGTACTAAAACACAATCTAAGGTCCTTACTTAGGCCTCTTCTATGGTACATCAGAGGAAGCTTGTTTAAGCCTGATTGAGGAACTATGTTGAGGTATGTTTGAGGCCCAAATATTTAAGTAGTTGATTGGAAGTATGAATTAGAATATATCCTTTTGTTAGATTTCTTTTTCTAGGATCACAATGAAAATATATCTAGTGAACCTATCAAGATTCAAGTAGCAGACTTGAAGTGTAAGAGAGATAGCGATGAAAAGTCAATGACACTTGGACAAGTTTGACAAAATAATGTTGAATAACTAAAATACTAAAGATTATTTGAAATTAATGACTAAAGGAGGCCCTAAGGGGCATGAGCTTGTGTAGTTCTAGAAAAAAGGTTAGGAATTTAAGTTGGTCAAAGGGAAAACCAAAGGAAGATTGAGTTGTGTTTGAGAAAACAACAAGAATTTGCATACATACAAATTCATTAACTATGATACAATGAAACTATAATTGATCAGCAACAATGGTTGAGTAAAATGATAGTGATTATAATGTTTGATTATTGAAAATTGTCTAGTATTGTTGTAAGTGGGCCATTGTCTTTGGTATGGGAGCCTAAGATTATTGTTCTATATTTTATTGTTAAGGATGGAAGGGTGGTTCTAGGCAAGGAGGTTGTAGCTTCTTTGAAGAGGTTGTTGCCTCCTTCTAATGGATGCTAGTAAACCAAAGGTTTTAGCTCCTTCCAGTAGTGGCTGGTAAATAGCCCGGGGTTCTAGCCCTTCAAGTTGTAGCTGGTAAATAAGAAGTTGTAGTTTCCCTTGTATTGTAAGTAAATTTTTCATAAAATTTTTGTGTATTCCTTAATGTGATGTTATTGGTTAATGCTCTGTGATCTTTAATTGCTGAAATTTAAGAAATACTGATTCACCCGTTCTTAGTATTTCCAACAGATTTAGGTGTTAACTTGTTCTTTGTATTTTATTTTCTAGGTGGTGATATTTATCTTCCTTCCTCTCATTATCTGGATCAATGGTATCAAAGAGAGTTATGATTCCATGGAAAACAGGGTTTGCATAGAAATTGTGTAAGGGATTTTGAAGGTCTGCTCACTAAATTTTAGGGTTTATCAAGATGGGTTCTAGAAGTAGTTCTCCCTACTGGTTCCATGCTTGCAATTATATATTAATATTATCAAAAATATATCCTACCCATTTTCCCATATGTGGTAGAAGCTTCACATCGAAATCTGTATTGCCCATGTAGTGCAAGCAGATGAGCCAGATAAAAGGGTGGATGGTCGAAGTCATAATGAGGCACATGAAAACTTCAATATCTGATGATGTATTGAATATTGAACCGTTATTATCCAACGCAAAACAAGGGGCCTTATATTTGACCATATTTTTGTTATGCACCACAACCACGGAACTAAAATATCCCACAACAAAAGACAACAAAATATTGCAAGTACTGGGCCTCAAAATCCTCATTTGTGGCATACGTGATATGGCTATTTATTAGTTTATATCCATATTAACTCCGGATCTATCAAGCGCTGAGAGGGATCAAATCTCTAGAGGTGCAAACCTAGTTTTTTAGTGCAAAATTCGAGGAAAGGTTTGCACTTTGAGAGATTTTATCCCTATCGACGCTTGATAGATCTAGAGTTAAGATGGATCTAGGATGGTTTCAGTCATGTGCGTCCAAGGAAAATATATCGAACATATGATTAATTTTATCAATAATATGTAAATACATCTAATATTAATATAATCATTTTATATATGCTCAATATGTCTAATATTTATCTAGTCATTTTAATTAAATTTATCAAAAATGTATAAATACATCTAATATTAATATAATCATTTTATATATGCTCAATATGTCTGATATTTATCTAGTCATTTTAATTTTAAAATTTTGTAGTTAGCTCAGTTTGTTGAGATGATAAATATTGTTAATAAATTTAATGATGAAAAATGATGAAATAAAAATATTGAATGCAGATTGAGAATATAATAGTGTTTAATGATTGAAAATGTAAATAATAAAAATGCATCTAATTACAAATAGTATTCATTGTGATCAATCTCAAACTAATTTTTTCTACTATTCTTATTGTCACCTGTGTTAGTTTTGTCATATTTTCATATGGATTATATGAAAAAGATAGTTAAAATGGTAAACCATTTAAATATTCAGCTCGAGCTATTGTACTAAACATGATACATTGTCTCTCTTTATCGCCAATATTAATAGGTTGAATTACTATAACACAAAAATCAATGTACATTGTCAATACTTTTTTGTGCTTACACTAAAATCAAGGCACACTATTAATCCAATCACTTTAAAATTAATGTACCATCATACGTCCAATTACATCAAATTAGAAATCAACGTCTACACTGAAATCAATGCATCTAATGCAAGCAATCAAATAAGATTAGAAAACAACATATACACTGAAATGAATGCATCTAATGCAAGTAATCAAATAGTATTAGAAATCAACATCTACATTGCAATCAATGCATCTAGTGCAAGTAAGAAAATAAGATTAGAAACCAACATTTACACTAAAATCAATGCATCTAGTGCAAGCAATCAAATAGGATTAGAAATCACCATCAACACAGAAATCAATGCATTTAGTGCAAGCAATCAAATAGGACTAGAATTCATCTACATTGAAATCAATGCATCTAGTACAAACAATCAAATATGATTAGAAATAAAAATCTACACTGAAATTAATGCATCTAGTGCAAGAAATAAAATAGGATTAGAAATCACCATCTACAATCAAATCAATGCATTTAGTGCAAGAAATCATATATGATTATAAATCACCTACATTTAAATCAATGCATCTAGTGAAAACAATCAAATAGGATTAGAAATAACCCTCTACACTGAAATCAATGCATCTAGTGCAAGAAATCTTTTTCTCTCTCTCCACCCTCCAACTCCGTCTCTTTTTCCCTCCCTCTCTCCACTCTCTCACATCCTCTCGCTCCCTTTATTTCCCACCTCCCTCTCTCTCTCTCTCTCTTCACCCAACAACTGTGTTACTATATCCCTCCTTCTATCCTTTTTTCCTCCGTTCTCTCCACACTCTCCTTCTTTGTCTCTTTATCTCACCCCAAAACATACACACTCTCTCTCCATCTCTCCCTTGTCAATCCCCCTCTCTCTCCAGTTATCACTCTCTATGTCTTTCTTCTTCCCTCCCTCTCTCCCCCTACAAATCCATCTCTCTATCCCTACCTCTCTCCTCCTATATTCCTCCCTTATCCTCCTCTCTCTCGTCCTTCCTCTCTCTCCTTTTCTCTCCTACCTCCCTCTCCCTCTATCTCTATTTTCCCTACAATTTTCTCTCTTCCCCCATCACTCTCTTCCTCTCTCTCCCTTTCTCTCGTACCTCCCTCTATCTTCCCCTATCACTCACTCACTCTCTCTCTCTCTCTCTATCTCTATTTTTCATCTGATCCTCACTCTCACTCTCACACACACTCTCTCTCTTTTCCATATAATTCTCTCTCTCTCTCAAAATCTACACTAAAAACAATGCATATAGTGCAAGAAATAAAATACGATTAGAAATCACCATCCATGCTCAAATCAATGCATCTAGTGCAATAAATATTATTCCCTTTCTCCCCCATCCAACTCCATCTCTCTTTCCATCCCTCTCTCCACTCCCTCACATCCTCTCTCTCTTCCTTCCTATCTCTCCCTTTCTCTCCCACCACCTCTCTCTCTCTCTCTCTCTCCAACTCTGTTACTATATCCATCCCTATCTCCTTCTCCCCCCTTCCCTCTTCACCCTCCAACTCTGTTACTATATCCATCCCTCTCTCATTATCCCCCCCTTCCCTCCATCTCTCCTTATTTTTATATTTATCTCACCCCCAAACATACACACACTCTCTCAATTTATCCCTTGTCACTCCCTCTCTCTCTCTCCACTTCTCACTCTCTATATATTTAATTTTCCCTCCCTCTCTCCCCCTCTAGCTCAATATTTGTATCCCTGCCTCTCTCTTCCTCTCTCTCAAGTCCCCTCTATTCCTTTCTCTCCTACCTCCCTCTCTCTCCCTTTCTCTCCTACCTCCCTTTCTTCTACCTCCCTCTCTCTTCCCCCATCTCTCTCTCTCTCTCTTTCGCTAGCTCTCTCTCTCCAAACCCCTCTCTTCCCCAATCACTCTCTTCCTCTCTCTCAAGTCCTCTATCTTGTCCTCTCTCTCTCTCTCTTTCTTTGTCATAAAATTCTCTCTCTCTCTCTCTCCCCAAATATGTTACTATATCCTTCCTTTTATCCTTCTCTCTCCTTCTTCCCCCCTTATCTCCATCTCTCCTTCTTTGCCTTTTTATCTCACCCTAAATATACAAACTCACTATCCATATCTTCCTTCTAACTCCCTCTCTCTCTCTCTCTCCACTTATCACTCTCTATGTCTTTATTCGTCCTTCCCTCTATCCCCCTCCAACTCCATCTCTCTATCCTTTCCTCTCCCATCCTCTCTCTCTTCCTTCCTCTCTCTCCCTTTCTCTCCTACCTCTCTCTCTCTCTCTCTCTCTCTCTCTCTATCTCCACCAATCCTCTCTCTATCTCCCTAACACTCTCCTCCTCTCCCTCTCTCTTTATTTACATTCCTCCTCTCCCCTCTCCTTTAGTTTATCCCCATATCTCCCTTGTCATAGCCCCTATCTCTCCACCTCTATTTATTTTTTCTACCCTCCCATATATATATCTAGAGTTAATATATATTAGGGTTAATAATGTTTTTCTTTTATGGTATTAGTAATGATTTAGGCCATGGTATTTGGCCCATAGGCTTCACCTAAATAAAACCTTTTTTTTGGATGTTCATAAATATAAAGAGGCTTATAGATTAAATATAAAAATAGGTTTTATTTATTTACCATACCTCTTTTATTTACCATGGAATTTGATCCATAGGATTGGTATATAAATAGATGTTGATTTCTAATCCTATTTTATATATTTTGATATATTTATCATGCCTCTTTATACCTATTTTATAATTATTTAGTTACCATACCTCTTTTATAAATATGGTATTTGGCTCATGGTATTAATAATAATTTGTCCCATGGTATTTGGCCTATAGGCTTCAACTAAATAAAAACTTTGTTTTGAGTTTTTGTAAATATAAACAGGTTTATGGAGTAAATATAAAAAAGAGGTTTTATTTATTTACCATGCCTCTAGTTTATTTATATTTTTATTTGTTTACCATACCTAAACCTCTTTATATTTTAAATTTACATTGTATTTATACATATTAATAATTAGGTTTATTTTTAAATAGGACGACTGACAAGAAATTAAAACTAAAAATAAGTGGAGTAGAGGATTTCTCTTCTCAATATTACAAATCAGTTAAATAATATTACATTGGAGACATCAACATTAAATGACTATAGTGAGACTAAACTAAAACTAGAATAAGTGAAACTGAACTGGGACACTTGGACGGACAGTTTTGACACCTAGCAAGTGGTTGGAATTAGATTCTCCAACACTCCCCCTTAATTATAAGCACATAAAAATTTAATTAAGATACCTGCTGGTCTATGTCTCAACGAGGCTTACAATTTAAAAAAATTGACTTCAACTAGATTTAGTTTTATTCTTCTCTTCTTCCAGATTCTATAGCCTCTAAATTATTTCAGCATTTTCTTCTTGTTGTATTCTTCAAACCTTAGTTTCTTCATTTGCTGGTGCAGGTATTTTATTGTTCCAGGCTGTCTAAGAATGTCATGGAATTATTCAATAAATGACTTGTATGTGGACTGCTGCCACATATTGTCTTATGTAGTGCGTTTTTCATCATCAATATGCTACAATATAATATGAGAGTAATATTTTATCTCTTCAAAAATCCAATATCTGAAAATTTCATTGATGTGTTCATCATGCATGTCATCTTAAACATTCATATCTTCAACAACTTCTATGTAGAACTCAACTAGACATGGTGTTGCAAGCCATGTTTCAATATACTTTAATTATTCTTAATAATCAGTCTATTTACCTGCACATTCAAAATCAATGTTAGAATTAAAAATATTTGCAGAGAGTGTTTTCTCCTGTTGCACTTCCTTCTCTTCTTATTCCTATGTCTTTGTTTTCTCTTTGTGGGCTTCCTTCTCTTCATTTGCCTCTATATTTGTTTCTATCTCTATCTTTATATCTGTCTCTATTTTTGTCTCTTCTTGGTTCTGATCCTTCTGCTCTGCAATGAGAGCTTTCTCATGTTGTGCTTCCTTCGCCACCTCTATATCTGTTTCTACTTTACCCTTGCAGACTTCTTTCTTTACATCTGTCTTTATATTTTTTTTTGTCTATGTCTTTATATTTTTCTTTGTCTATGTATCTTCTTCACTAACCTATGCTACTGCAAACAGGTTGTCTTCCACTGCCTCAAGTGGGATTATGTCACCAAATAGTATCATGTTGATATGATGTTTTTGTTGCATCATCTGCAACCAATCATCATTAGCCAAAAAATTTCTATCAAAGTTTACATCAAAAATATTAATAAATGGATTTACCATAGTATTTTTACTTTCAGTAGCAAGCTTAGTTGTTGGATTCACCAAATCTTCATTAGCAATCTCTATTGCTGGAATCACCAAATCATCATCAGCAAGCTTTGTTTCTAGAATCACCAAGTCGTCATCAACAAGCTATGCTGTTGGATTCACCAAATATTCATCAACAAGCTTTGTTGCTAGAATCACCAAATCACCATCAACAAGCTCTGCTGCTAGTATCACCAAGTCATCATCGACAATATGTGTTGTTGGATTCACCAAATATTCATTAGAAATATTTGATGTTGGATTCATCAAATCATCATCAACAAGATCTATTGCTGGAATCACCAAGTCGTCATCAGTAAGCTGTGTTGTTGGATTCACCAAATCTTCATCAGTAATTTGTGTTGCTGGATTCACCAAATCTTCATCAGCAAGCTCTGTTGCTGGATTCATCAAATCATCATCAACAAGCTCTGTTTTTGGTATCACCAAGTCATCATCAACAATATGTATTGCTGGATTCATCAAATCGTCATCAACAAGCTGTGTTACTGGTATCTGGCTCAAACCAACGTTGATGGTTGATCAACATGACTATTCCTTCAAAAAGAGCATTGATTAAAAAAAAACTTCACTCAACTATCAAGGGCTTCTCCTCTATTGGCTCTTTGTTATTATTTTTCCTTTGGATCTATGCACCTCAACATTATTCCTTTGGATCTCTACACCTCAACAATATTCAAATACTTCGCTTGCGCTCACGTTGTTTCTCTGGAGTCTTACACAACGTATCTTCGATCTCTGTTGCTCTCAA